>JAOWCC010001210.1:61574312-61742536 GCA_030867875.1 Actinernus sp. WN-2022
ATTTTAGCTAGACACTTAAATAAAGGTTATTATTATTATTATTATTACAACGAAGTCCTTGGAGAAAAAGGAGTGATTGTGTGTATCGTAGAGAATCGTGAAAACCTTATCTACAAGATGCATAACAAGGTTAAGGAACTCGAGCAAGAGCTGGAGGGTACCACATCTCCAACAATTTGCAGTGATTATGTGACCGAAGTTGCTATTCAGCACCAATGGGTGTTCGAAGAGCACCGGATGGATTTTGTTGCCGATGTTACAGAGATTTTCAAGAAAAATTCAACCGAAGGCGATCTTTTCCTGGATTTCTTAACTCACCAAGTGAACTTTCGAGCTGTAGTCGAGAAAAAGAAGGTCGAGAAGATGGAGGAGGTTTTAAAGGATCTTTCTTGGCATCCAAGTCATCAAGTCAGATCGCGTTTGGCTAATTCATTGTAGTGTTATACATGTAAATATAAAACGTTTCAGAGGAAAAATGCTTATAAATCAAGAGGTGGTATGACGAAAAACTGATAGGGATAATAATTTTGGTCAAGAAAGTCAAATGTTAATTTATAGTAATGTCAATGCACTTTAATCTGCTTTTATGTGTAACAATAAGCGGTTGGTATCTATTGTAATAAAATTGACGTTTTATGAATCAAATCCATCATGAAGAATAGCTTGTTAGAAAAAGAAAGGCAATTCATTAGTGAGATTTATTGTGACAAGGTTGACATAACTAAAAGCAAATACAGTCAGTGCTCAGTAGGATGTGCGTACGGATAGCAGGGTTTTAGCTAGGGTTTGGGTTAAGGTGAGGCAAAATCAGAAATGGCATTGGAACAACGTTGTAAAAACGTGCAGAAAATTATGAGTCGAGACTTCAGAGGGTGAGTGCATATATATTCGAGTGAGAGCTGCTAAAATAAACAATAACTGACAAAACAATGTGGTGGCCTGGTGATATGAGAGTGAAGGGAGTGGGTGAAGTTCCTTGGGGAAGGGAGGACTTTGGCAGCCCTACCCTCTCTCCCCTTATATGACTCTGGCTAAAAACCTAGGTAGGGTGAGTTAATGAACATATATGTCCAGCAGCCACCCAATATACCACAAGTGCAGGGGTTATGGAATTGGAACTTGGAATTTGAGGGATGTAGCTGTGCTGACATTGGCAGCCCTACCCTCTCTCCCCTTATATGACTCTGGCTAAAAACCTAGGTAGGGTGAGTTAATGAACATATATGTCCAGCAGCCACCCAATATACCACAAGTGCAGGGGTTATGGAATTGGAACTTGGAATTTGAGGGATGTAGCTGTGCTGCATATATATATGGGAAGCGTGCAATCTTGTTTTCAGTTTTCCATACATTTATCTGTAACAACGAGTCAAATTCAACGTGAAAAGTTACAGACAATGTATGGAAAACTGAAAACACGATTGCACGCTTCCCAGCACAGCTACATCCCTCAACTGAATTTTGATCAGTTAATCTTTTACCTGGTATCTTAAGTTTGTATCTGAAGAATATTTCAGAAATTCGATTTTACGGATTCAATTTGGCACCGGTTCCCATACAAACACTGTATTTCGCGCTAGTTTGCACCCCATTCAAAATGTCGGAATTTACCGCGAACTGATCTATTCTTAACTAAGAACGAAACGGTCGAGCATTGTTGCACGTGTTAAGGGTTCATAGGTTAAAATGTGCAAAAACACAAATTTAAACTGCTTTATCGTAACGAAATTTACACTGACACTCTTTGCCCTGAAACGCTTCATTTAGTTTTTAGGTAATATTTCTCTTGAGGGCACTAGTTGGCTCACGCAGTGATTAACCTAATAGTATTGTCTTCTTTTGGGCATGTTTAGTCTTGGAGCCGTAACCCACGACGGCACATGTTTTAGGCTGTTTTCCACTAAACTGAATTTCCACGGAACATGACTTTTTTCTCTGTTTTGCTTTAACTGAGTACCGATCTGTTTAATTATTTCCCTTTCTGCAAGCTAACGATATCCTTTCCACGGACAAAACTGCACTCGATCTGAAAGATGTTTTAACCAAGAACACAATATTGATGAGGTAACTACGGCGAGGTCAAAACATGTCGATCAAACAGCATGCACACTTTGAATTAGTACTACATTTAGGCCGTATGTTCATTAGCGTTTTGTACATTTCGATTATTCGTACTACTTGTGCAAGGTCTTAAACTAAGCAAAGCTACAATGTTCCTTTGATGTTTGAGAGTTGAACAAGATTAGCAATTTTCTTCCCCAATTTGTAGGCTGAGTTGAGAGCAAGGATGATCTTGGCACTAAGAGCAGCACCATCGGTTCCTATGGCTGCGATAATCATTGCGGTCACCACGGCGGCTGTTTCCAACCAACTGGCCAAACGCTCATATTCGCACAAAGGCCTTTCATAATCTTCCACAGGATACCTGCCGAATAGGAATCTTTGATTAAGTTAAAGATAGCGTCCGCAATCTGTAGTCTAGTACAATGATCCCAGGCCTCCATCAAGGCATTCAAAGCTATTTCCAGTTTACTGGAGCTCTCTACGGCTGTGACGGTCACTTCAGCAACACAGGCAATCACGCTGTCGCTAACTTCAACAGTGATACCCACTGCTTGCATCACCAGCAACACCACCTCAACCAATATGCTCGCATATTGCAGCCAGTTAGTTGTGTCGATATCAGCGACCGTAGCCAACTTCTTGGAAGGCATGAACTGCTTCCCTTCCCTGGTGTAGTGCACCCAGAAGTAATCATCTTGCTTTTTGCTGATATCCAGTGCGTACGTGGAGATAGCAAAACCTTGTTTGATCTTCATAATTCGTTTCTCGTCGAGGTGTTTGGACAATTCTTTCTCAACAGCACTTGCTTCTACAAGGCCGCGGAGTATTTTGGTATGAAGTAGCTCTTCCTTGGCCGTCTTTCTGGCTGCTTGTAATATGTTATCCTTTTTTTCCTTGTCTAGCTTGTGATACTCGACCGGAGCATACTTCTGAATTTCCGCTAAGACATCTTGAACAACTTTTTCGACAGGGTCGCCGTGCCTTTCTGCCATATTGTAGTTGTATGTAGTTGCTGGACTAATTGCAGAATGCAAGAGCACATGTAACTGATCAGTTACCTTTTGATCTGATGTATGGTCAAATGCTATAGTGTCATAGTTCATTAAAAATGCCATGACCGTTGTACAAGGCCGGCCATTGGTATCTACTTGCGGTAGATAGGAATTGTCGTGTGCTTTACGTACGTTTGAAGTATTAGGTTTCAAGCTCATGTGTAGGTCACAAAGTACATAGAACAATGCTTCATGGGATAGTGCGTGAATTATTCTGAGATTAGGAAAATTCATCGTGTACCAGTTCACAGAAATTGGTGTTACCTACTTATTTGGCTACTTATTGTCAATATTCGATATGACACCCAGCAGAGAATTTAGTAAAATGTAGTAAGTTTCCCGTTTCCCCCAGGCTAATTCAGGAGCCAATATATTCAACAAGAGGTTGCGTGCAGCCTTAATTCGGGCTGTATAGATGTAAGATTGTTTGGAAAGTTGAAATAGAGTATAGAGGTTTTTGCACCATCACGTGACTTCCTAGTAACTGTTACTACGCCGCCATGTTGGATGGCAGGCAGAACCAAAATGTCGTACTGTTTGACTGAGCGCGGGAGTTCGAGTGATGAAATATTGACTACCTTTATTCGCCCAGTGGCCTAAATTTGCGCAAAGTTCAATAACATAATTTATAAAATAACCCAGAGGAAACTCGCGCGCTGATTGGCTGAAAGCCGTGTTTATATGAGAGTCCATAGACATGGAAATTCGCTGGCACGCGATTGTGAATGAACTGATCAAAATGGCAAACGACAAGGAAGAATGTTTTCACCAAACGTTGACTTTCAATAATATGATTGTAATCAGCAAAACCGACATATATATTTAACAAAAATACAGCCAACCGACGAAGTTATCAAATTTGCTAACCATCCCGGCCAATATATTTTTATTTGTGGTCCAACAAACAAAAGTCGAAACCACTTTTCGTCTAACTTATTTCGTACGGTAAAACTAAACTGAACACACAAACGGCTAACAAGTCTAGTTTTTAAACATCCTCCTTATAGATGAATAGAGCAAAGAATGGAGCTAGAGACTAGAGTAGATGAGAGGGAAAAGCAAGGCAACACTCTTTCAATTTTTTTTCTCTGTCTTTTTTTATCCCAAACTAAAACTAAAAGGACCGATATACGTATTTGTCGGCGACGAAGTCGCGAAATAATAAGCCTTCATATAAGGCCAATTGTTATCATTCACCCTGTTTGGTCCGCTTAGATAATTCAGATAAGGTTTTTAGCTTTCTCCTTGCTATTTTATGAACAACTACATGAATTTTGCAAACTCACGTGCGACAGTTGATATTTTGTTGATTTTTTCACAGAACAAAAGGAGTTTTTCCCTCTTACCTTGCACTCTTAGCCTCATCTCATTGGAAGGAAAGTTCCAACAGCTAGATCTTTCCATTGAGTTTTGTGAAAATAAAAGTTCATTCAACTAAAACCTGCTTCAAAGTTCAACAGGGGAATCATGTTTCCTCATGTACATTCAGCGACAAAAGCACCCAGTTCAAGTCCTCCACTCCTTGAATGCCTTTCGCCTTAAATTTCCCGGAAAGCATGTCTTGAATCAGTTCCGAGTTAGTCTTTTCGGGGACTGTTGAAGCAGAGGTTTTTAAAATAGAGACACACACTGACACAGAGCCAGAGGACACAGAGCATTCCTTCGTTTCTCGGCTCAGTTCTGTATCGGGGGATTTCCCGCGCTGTGCAAACTCACCGTCGGTCGATTTCTGACGACTGTTACGGTTAGGAGAATTGATCTTCTGGTCGTGCGTGCGTACGATTTTCTCTCGTGTTTTTCCTGTTCGTTATTTTATAAAAGCAATATAACACGCTTTCCATGTCTTTGTTCTCTTATATAAACACTTGGGATATGTTGGGAGAACGCATAAAAACTTGAAAATCACGAGCCTTGTTTTTCTTTGTTCTCCCAACATATCCCGCGTGTTTATATAAGAGAACAAAGACATGGAAAGCGTGTTATATTGCTTAATTATAAAATAACCCAGAGGAAACTCGCGCGCTGATTGGCTGAAAGCCGTGTTTATATGAGAGTCCATAGACATGGAAATTCGCTGGCATTGGCACGCGATTGTGAATGAAATCAAAATGGCAAACGACAAGGAAGAATGTCTTCACTGAACGTTGACTTTCAATCAGTATGATTTTAATCAGCAAAACCGACAGATATATCAGTAACAAAAATACAACCAACCGACGAAGTTTGCTAACCTTCGCGGCCGAGATATTTTTATTCGCGGATCCAACAAACAAAAGTCAAAACCACTTTTCGTTTAGCTTTTAATATTTTGTACGGTAAAACTAAAACACATAAACGGCTAACAAGTCTAGTTTTTAAACATCCTCCTTATAGACGAATAGAGAGAGGAATCGAGATAGAGACTAGAGTAGAAGAGAGGGAAAAGCAAGGCAACACTCTTTCAATTTTGTTCTCTGTCTTTTCTATCCCAAACGAAAAGTATATATATACGTACATGTACGCTTAATGTTCAAGTCCGATAGTTTGTCGGCGACGAAATAATAAGGCCAATTGTTATCATTCACCCTGCTTGGTCTTAGATAATTCAGGTAAGGTTTTTTAATAGCTTTCTCCTTGCCACTTAGCTTTTATACATGAACAACTACATGAATTTTGCAAACTCACGTGCGACAGTTGTGAAGTTGACTGATATAACATAACAACCAAACGAAAACTTGTTGATTTTTCACAGACAAAATGAGCTTTTCCCTCTTACCTTGCACTCTTAGCCTCATCTCATTGGAAGGAAGGTTCCAACAGCCAGATCTTTCCATTGAGTTTGGCGAAAATAAAAGTTCATTCAACTAAAAGTAAAACCTGCTTCAAAGTTCAACAGGGGAATCATGTTTCCTCGTGTACATTCAGCGACAAAAACACCCAGTTCAAGTCCAACCTCTACTCCTTGAATTCCTTATGCCTTATTTATTTCCTAAAAAATTGTCTTGAATTCCGAGTTATTCTTTTCGGAGAATGTTGAAGCAGATGTTTTCAAAATAGAGCCACACACTGACACAGAGCATGCCTTCGTTTCTCTCAGTTCTGCCTTGGGGGATTTCCCGCGCTGTGCAAACTCACCGTCGATCAATTTCTGACGACTGTTACTGTTAGGAGAATTGATCTTCTGATCGCGCGTGCGTAAGATTTATCTCGTGTTTTTCATGTTTGTTATTTGATAAAAGCAATATAACACGCTTTCCATGTCTTTGTTCTCTTATATAAACACTCGGGATATGTTGGGAGAACGCAGAAAAACTTGAAAATCACTCGCCTAGCGGCTCGTGATTTTCAAGTTTTTTTCTTTGTTCTCCCAACATATCCCGCGTGTTTATATAAGAGAACAAAGACATGGAAAGCGTGTTATATTACTTAAGAAAAACACTTGACCACAATGGTTTCTGAACTAAGTTTCCCTGTAATTTAAGTTTACACTAACTTACCACTTGTCCGTACTATTCCGCCGAACTATTTTCATATATCTAGCTCAGAATGTTCTGAGTTGATGTTCAGTAACTATCTAGTGCTTTTAGAGAATAATAATAATAATAATAATAATGTTTATTAAAGCACTTGATTGGCAATTTACAATAATAAAAATTGAAATTGAAAAACTCAAGTTTTCAGATAATACATTTATGGTATATAGTAATAATATTGTATAAAAGGCAATTAAGGTAATGTGTTTAAACATGTAAGGCTATGGGTTAGCATCCCATTTACGGACACAATATGGTAAAAAACTGTTACTGAAACGAGTACTTCTGCATTTATACAAGGGCAGCTTCCTAGGATTTCTAAAATTATAATAATGGTCAACAGGGTCAGGTAACAGGCTGCGGAGTTTACTAGTAGTGTTTAAATTGTTCTTGTAAAATGATTTACATAGAAGTTCTCTTCGCTCCTCAAGAGTGGTTAGATCTAGTGCAGTTAATCCATTAGTGTAGGACAGATGTGGAAAGATGACACGAAGAGCACGACGTTGGATTTGTTAAATGCAAGCAAGGATTGCAAGCAAGGATTGCAAGCATGGAAACAATGCATATGAACGTGAAGCATTGATCCTATCGGAAACATGTCAGTCATCGTAAACGATGTATAGTCACTAAACTATACGTTCTCTTCAGTGTCTCTTTCATTTAGGACCATTATATAAGTGTTCTCGGCCGAGACAACTTAAGCAAACATATAACTGGTTGCCTTCAAAACAATGATCAAACCTCTGCTGTGAAGCTATATATAATTTCATCGCCATTTTTGTTTTATAATTCGTTGCAGGCCTCTAAAACCTAAACAAAAATGAAGGGCCTTTATTCTTGGTGAAACGTGTGCTCATGTTGTTCAGTCACCGACGCCGCCATTCTTTAGTATTCATTACCAAATTAGCATATTTCTTGATAACAACAAACCGAGAATCCAGTGACAGAATGAAAAAAAGTGTCCTCGTCAGTTTCAGTTTATCGGCAAATGCAAGTAAGAAGTTTCTGAAAGCTTTTTTTGTCAATACTCAAATATCGGCGTGGGATGCGACGGGACAGATGTGTTCCCCGAGATTAATCCGCATTGAACATGTACTTGAAGTTATTTCAGACACGGCAATGCTAAATTAACTAAAATATTTTCGGATGCTTTCGAAGATCATCTTAGAACTAAATTGATTCTTGATTATTGATTCTTCAGAAGACGCAATATGTATATCAGGTGAGGGGAGCAGTTACTGTTGACCATGAATTCGACTAAAGAGTGCAGTCGTCAGTGAGCGCAGCTCATAAAAGTTTAAAACATTGCTAAGATCACTTGAAAGACATCAATTTCAGTATAGACAAGCCGATTTATGTAAAAGTCTGCAATATTTTCCATGTCTCTTAATTTTGGCCAGATTCTATCACCCAGTCGTCGTTACTTGGAGGAAGAACTTGCGTGCTCAGTAAAACAGTACGCCATTTTGGTTCTACCTGCCATCCAACAGTTGCTAGGAAGTCACGTGATGGTGCAAAACCTCTATTAAGGGACTGTTCAGATATTAGCAGAAGGAGGGGGTGGAGAAAGGGGAAGGGTCATAGTTTTTGAAGCCCCAACAACGGAGGGTCATAAAAAATAGGCAACTGAAAAAGGGTTGGTTTTGGGGGGGAAAGGAGCAAAAGGAATGGTCAAAATATTTCATAGTTATTGTCCGGGGAGGGTTATATATTTTTTTTTAGAGTTTTTGATTTCATTCTCCATCTGCTAATTGTTAACCATTCCCTAACGTTTAATAAAATATTGGTTTCATTGATTTCATGCATGTAGACAGCTGTTAACCTTTATTTCAAGGGTATCACTCACTAGTATATACACAGATAAATATGTGGCCCTCCTCGTAATTAAAAATTCGAAAAATATGTAAAACGTGATTTAGAAATGTCACTAATTAAGCTAAACCGGCTGTGTCTGTTCATGACTGTAATTAGTCAGGATCCCCTACCCAGGAGCGTCTATCCCGTATACTAGGCCTATGTCACAGGGTTTTCACAAGTTACATTATTTTTAGAACGGTTTGCCGCTATTCTTGAGTTGCAAAAAATCCTAAGGGAATAAGATCACAAAAGCGTAGCAGCCATGTTGTTGGTAGAGTGATTTTACTTAACCCGTGAAATAGATAGTAGCTTATTACACTCTAATTCTTTTGTTCTCTTTTGTGTTTATCTTGGTATTACACACTAACTAATAGTTTCTGTTTCACGGGTCAAGTAAAATCACTCTATATAACAAAAGTAGCTAATGAGGCATATTTTGTTCCGCCACTCGCGCAACCACTAATTCGCGGCAAAAATGATCTAAAAATAGCCCAACTTGTTAAAACGCTCTGACAGCTATCATTATAGGAGATATGGACGCTCCTGGTTATGGGCTCCTGAATTAGTCTACAAGTGAATGCACATATGAGCAATCACTTCGCTTTCTTATCTGAAAACATAAAAACGAATCGGGGTTATGCTTGGATGATTTTATTTGCCTATTTATTCTAGAAACTGTTTACATCGTGCAATGATTTTACGGTTTGCCATTCCGACTCCCGCTCTAACCCCTTCGAATGGGCTGGAGAGAGAAATGCCCAGCAAATCCCATCGTCCCAATAAAACCTAAATTATATTATTTTTATGACAATCCAGAGTCCTATTACGGTATTTCGAAGTCAGTTCGACAAACACATTGCCAAAATATGTAAGAAAGTGTCCCAGCAGGTCGCTGTACTAAAGCGTATGAGAAATTTGCTTCCATTCGAAGCAAGGAAAAACATTTATCAAGCATTTATTGCGGGTATTTTTGCAGTAAGAAGGCCACAGAGAAACTTGAAAAAGTAAATGAACGAGCTATACGCTTCGTTTTCCACGACAAACACTTTTCATATCATGAATTATTAACGAAGTTAGGTCAAACAACATTGCTGAATCAAAGGCTTATTAAAGTAGTCTGCACAGTTTTTAAATCAATTAACAGTAATAATGTACCGGAAAGGGAAAGTATTAATGATCTGATAAAACTAAGAAACTCGACGTACAATCTTAGAGAAAAATACATTCTGTGCATTCCCAAAGTAAACTCGACCACCTACGGCCTAAAGCCGTGGGGATACTTTGCGCCCAGACTGTGGAACTCACTGCCAAATGCATTAAGGAAAAAATCAAATTTTAAATCGTTTAAAAGTAATAAGAAACTTCGACCTATCTGGCCTATTTTAGTAGTTTCATTGGAGCGGTTTTTATTATGTAAAGATATTGGTGCGGTTTTAGTACCTTAATATATTTTATAAGATATTTTAAATCTTAATCTGTACATTTTAGATTAATTTTAAATATTCGGATCTCGCGTTAATCATAAAATTGTAAATATATAATACTTACTGTACACATATTTATTAGCTCTTTTTTTCTCTTATTCTCAATGTTATTTTGTGGCATACCTGGAAAGTAGCTGGTGCGTCATTGCAGACTCCGTCTTGGCTCCGTTTTGACCACGTTAAATAAAGTTATTGTATTGTATTGTACTCAGACAGTGTTTTACAATTTTCGGATGACGTCATAACCACATTTTGCGTATGTTTTCCTAGACATTCCGGTTTTTCGAGTCAGCTCTATAATTCAATTTTCGTTTTCCTTTTTTTCTTTTGACAGTCCTACGTTTTGTACTGGACGTTCTGAGACTAATTCAATATTATTTTAGGTATTTCAAGTTGACTTTTTTCCACATATTTTCCGGGCGACGGCGTTACCGGCCCAATTGTATTTATGGTTGTTTTAGACAATTCCAGTATAACTTATATAACTCGACGTTTACAAATACGCTTTTCGATTACGGTATTCTCGGTTTGTAAGTCTTTTCCAGTTCTGTTTATGGTATTCGTGGTCAATGCGGATGGCACTGTGTAAGGCTTGAACAAATTCAGTGCACGATCTTCTGATATTCTTTTGACGATTTCATCTTTTTCTTCTTGGTATCTAGTTCAATTTACTGACGGTCGACTCCATTTCCAGTTCGATTTCCAGTCACCATTATGGCTCTATCAATTCCAAACCTGCCATCCCCCACCCTCGGGCATTGGAATAAAACTTTATGTGGACCCTAACCTAACCGAACAGAAGTGCAATCAAAAAATAATCTAAAATTCACCCAATTGGATTTAAATTCACAAATGAGCTTCGATTTTAAAATTATATCGCCGGAACTGTGAAGAGGAGTTTTGTTTGTAAAAAGGAGCAAGTCTACCAGGCGCTATATATGCGAAAGTAAGTATAAACTAAGATTGTTGTTTTTAGCTGTTCCCAGTAGTGCCTAAATACGCGTTTCGCAAAGTACAGTTTCGCAAAGTACAGTTTCGTTTCGTTTCGCAAAGTACAGTAAGCCGTCGAAATGTTCAAATTACACACAAACACAGACGTAGAGGAAACTAAATATAGAAGCACACACATGGTATTTAAGCTACTTATATTGTATCTTAAAAAAGTTTAGGTGGCAATATATGGAAGTGCAGGTTATCAAATTAGTACTAGTGAAGAAAAAAGAAAAAGAAGCAGGCTCCAAACTAAAGGTATGACTGCAACAAATTTTCTTTGAGTTTGTTTTTGAAAGCTTTAAAGGTTTCGTGTTTCAGGTCCTCAGTTGGCACAAAACGAAAACGTCCTAGCAGTCACAACAAGAGGAATGCTGCCTTCTCAATAACAGATACCATTCACCACCAGGGAAGAGTCAAAAGACCGAGTCCTAGCAGATAAAACAAGAGGAAATAGTCAGTATCGAACATCAGGTTGATAACCGAGATTCCTTGCTCGCGCATCATGCAAAACTCACAATGTCAGTTGAAGGGAATAATTAGTGAGTGCAGTATAACGTAATTGGAAAAGCTAAAAGACCTTCATACTTCTAATCCTGTACTTTGATTGGTAGATCAAGGTCATTGTTCTTTCCAATAGTGAGCGAGCAAGCAAACATCCCCCAAAATGCAACAGAAGCGCTACCCAGCGCGCCCTGCATTACGATGCCATTGTGACGTCATCACCCAAATTACAAGACCATTTCGCTAGATCGCAACAAGATTGAAGACGAAAATCAATTAAAATGGCAATCAAACTTGCCTTGTCGATATCTCTTTTAGAGATATCGCTAAGGCAAGGTTGTTTGCCATGATTATGTTGATAATATGCGACGGTCGCTCGCTCTGGATTATCTTCACAGGTATGTGTAACAATTTAAAAAGTCGAACAGTAAATTGTGATCGTAAACAAGCCACTAAGAGTTTGACAGTTTTGGTTCTCGGCGAGCTCAACAATGGAGCTCTTCAATAACGAAAACGGTTTACTGATTAATAATTTACCGTGTTAACTATGAAAATATATTTAGTGAAAGCAAACCTCAAACCGATATTGACAAACCACTTACCAAGGCAGTTATTTAATTTTTTTTTGGAATGGTTGTAGCTAATGTTGTGTTGTCTTAATATGATATCACTTCACGGGTTGTATTGCCCAATCAAATTTCCCGTAATAACAATTACCTAGACCAATCAAATTTCTCGTATTATTTATTGCTCGAAGACTCGCTCGTTCGCAATAATATGGCATTAAAAACTCTTGAATAAAAACGATATCAAGCTCTTAAAGACCCAGGGTCGACCATCACGCATAGCGCGCCCCACACTTCCGAGCAGCCATTTTGTGAGAGTCGAAAAGTCCAATATTTAGAGCGAAGTGAGAAATCCGTTTCCATCGCCTGTTTTCCTTCCTCTAACTTCCGAATAACGTTCATTTTTACTTTCTTTATTTATAACTTAACATTTTGACAGCTATTTTTACCAAAAATATTCTTTAGATCAGTATTATTTTGAGTGAACCGTCTCGCGGTCTGGTGCGAGATTCAGCCAAGAATGGGAAGACCTGGCAATGCTCGTTGCATAAGACTTAGGTCGTCTGTATTTTAACTCTGGAACATAAGGAAGGACAATCTTGGCAACTAGCGTATTCGCAGAGTATCTGTTACATCTTCAAGCTCCTCAAAGAAGAATTATTCAATCCAAACCAGGGTCCAAGCCCAAGGACAAGGTGAGAAATGACTTGGAATTTTTTTTGCCTAAAAATAATCCATATCCATAGTTGGGTGAAATAAGCTTATCTTGAATTATTTACAGTGAGAAGGTCCTTTTTGCTCGTTTTTTATTTCAGGCATAGACGAAGAGCAATGTACACCGAAAAGAATGGCATTTGAGCAAATAAAAATGTGTTATGAATTTGATAACCTACCAAGAATATTAAAGTACAATATTTTTATTGGACAACATGCTATATTGAATTCAAGGGAAGCCAATTTGCTACCACAACCTGCAATTGCAGTTATATGTATAAGCATTCCATTTCTACTGTAAGCTTTCCAGGCTTATACTTATTCTTTCCCCTTGTAAACTAGTTTCCTCAACATTCCATGCCCCCTCTATTAATGCTTTGTACTGCAAAACTTTACCCTGCGAGCAGAGGTTTCTCATCTCTCTGCCTTTCCTGTCGGCGACAGGAAAGGCTGAGAGATGAGAAACCTCTGCTCGCAGGGTAAGTCAATCTCTGTTGGTTGTCAAGGGAGAGCTGGTTAGCTTGCAACCCAGTATGGCGTTACTATGGGCCAACAAGTCACGTGACTGTCTATTGCAAAAGGCCTGTTAAAAAAATTGTAATGGCTTAATATGTACCTTTCATGTGGTGTCGTAGAGCATCGGTAGCATAAACAGGTTGTTAAATGCAAGACTGCCGTAGTTCAACTGTCAACAGCGGAGATTGCATTACACACAGGAAGCCCGCTTTATCAGGAAATATGAACGCGTAATATGCAAAACTATGGACTTCTGGTTTACGTTCCGATCCGGGGAACTAGTTATATTTTATGTAGGATCTCAGTATCACTGGATTTGTTTTTAATTTTTGTCTCTGAGTTTGGCCGCCAATTTAAATCAACGTACATACATACATACATACATACACGCATACATACATACACGCATAGTCTTTATTTAAACATGGAGTCTCTTCATGTTACATGTCTCTTCATCTCCCAGGGAGCCGTGTATAAAGGTAAAAATTACAATAATGAGTAAAAATATAAAAGCTAAAACTAAGATATTAAAATGTTCTAATCGCTAATTAATATAATCATTAAATTTATTTACAGTTGACCTAAGCAACAAGTGTATAGGTCTGGTTGGTTTTTGACTGCATCTGGTAAGCTATTCCAGAGAACGGCCCCCTGATATTGAAAGCTGTGTTTACCAGCTTCAGTCTGTGGACGTTTTATGAAAATATTATGTGCTGAATTTCTTAAACTATGGGAGTGTACAGTGTTTGAATTTCCAAATAGTTTATGCAAATTGTCTGGTGAAGTCCCGTTTAGTGTTTTAAACATTAAAGTTGCAAGTTGTTTGCATCTTCTATTCTCAACATTGTCCCATTTAAGCTCATCCAGTAGCCCAGCTGATGGTTCATCATAATTAGAAAAGGCAATCACTCTGGCAGCTCTATTGTGGAGCTTTCGAAGGTGATCCGATAGCCCTTTACCACATGAGGTTCCCCATACTGCACTACAGTAATCGAAATAGTAGGGTAGTGCGAGGGAATTGTACATAGTATTTAAAGTTTCAAATGGTATAAGGCTTCTAACTCGTTTTAAAGCTCCAATCCCTCCTAAAATTTTCGGTGTCGGCGAATAGTGGTGGATATTTATATCCTCCACTATTCACCTCTTTATTATTTGAACAAAGAATACATTTAATTTAATTACCCTGGAGCCTCATCATACTGAAACCTTTGTGTGTGACGATTGGAGCATATATCGGAAAGTGGTGTATTGGTGAAAGAGAGTCAAGGTTGCGAATTTGACATTAATATTTATTAGAGATTTGCACTCGTTCCTAAGCCCCACTGTGAGGTATTTGTTACGCTCTGATTCTAAAAAGTCAAATGCTCCACAAATGCGGGGGGTGGGGTTGGGATGTGTGGCAGGCTCACAGCGATCATAGATAGCGATCTTAACGATCTACATATGGAAACCGGTCTATAGTTCTATCCTGCCGATTGTACAATCCATGGAGCCCGTGGGAGGAGGACCGGCTGCGTGGCGGTTATGATTTCCGGGTACGAGTTTTTCACAAAGAGACAGGTTATAGATAGCCTGCTATGCAGACGTATTTTTTTCACCCTCATAAATTCGAAGACAAAGTAACGTCTGCTTACCCGAGCGCTTAAGTAGTTTCCAATATGCACACCTCATTGTGTTATGATCCAATCAGATTTTACCTTCCATATCCTGGAAAGTGACGTATTGTTACATTTAAAAGGAATTCAGACAATACATTTGCCATTGACCAATCATAGGAGTGTTCACTGGCGCGCCAATTCACTAAAATTATAACAATGGCTTTGATTGGGCAGAAAAATAAAACAAACGTGCTGACGTCTGCTTGCATATTGGAAACTAATTAAGCGCTCCGGTAAGCAGACGTTACTTTTTTCTTCGAATTTATGAGAGTGAAAAAATACGTCTGCATAGCAGGCTAGGTTATAGACGACTCGGAATAATAAAACATAAATCCGGGTTCGTCTTCACAATAACTTGAAAAATCGGGTTTTGGAACTGTATTTTCTCTGAAAACCGGGTCTGGGCCACATGGCGGCACATACGTACGTACCCGTATTGTGACGAATATCTTGTTCACATATCACTGATTTATTTAGCATAGTGACCGGATTTCGAATTTACCATGGCCAGGTGAGCCACCATATTGCATGTATGAAGGTCGAAGGTCTAGTCGTTGTCAATGCCATCATACAAAATGTCTCTAAAATTAAACTACATCTGAATGAGACAATTTCTATTAAATAGAAAATGGTTAGAACTAAATATCCTAAAACAATATATATAGATTCGAGAGCACTAAACTGAAGATGGTTATAAAACAGACTGAATGAATCAAGTTGTACAGTTCTCTAGTATGACACTATTATTTTGCACACCCTATGAGTCGCTTAACCCACAGGCAGCCCAAGCTCACGATTTGTGGCTCTTACAAATCCTACGGTAGATTACGTGATTGCTCGCGCAAGATCGATTGCGTGATCTAGCGCGCTAGAGTCACCGTTTTCTCCAGAAATTTTCCTTGTCATCTCACTAATAGAGTTTGCATTGATTTCTTATCGTGGTAAAATAAAGGTAATAAAATAACATTTTGCAATGAATGTACCTCGAGTGTCCTTTTCTTATGTCCTTGGGTATTCTCTGCTATTTTGGGCTCGTTTGGATCGGTTTTAGAGAGGTTTTGATTTTTGAGATCTCTCTATAATGAATGACAAGGCTGCACAGTCCGTTGAGCACATCAAATCACTCGAAGGGAAATAAAGTACTCTAAAATCACTTCAATCCTCGCCACACTCCACAAAAGGACGTACCGAATGTCTGTTTACGTTTATTTCGGGGTGGAATTGCAAAAAAATACATTTTAGTCCTCATAAACGACATATTTGTGGTATCAAAAACCGCTGTTTCAAAACCCTCGGATGCTGGTAACTTAGTCCCGAGACATCGGGACGTCCCGCGGATGGGAAATGCGCTCTGATTGGTTGGTCATCGTCACGTGGTGGTGTCTAACAAACCCCACGTGCACGTGACGACAACCAACAAATCAGATCGTATTTGCCATCCGCGGGACGTCCCGAAGTTGACATTTGCTAATGTCCCGAAGTTGACATTTGCTAATGTTCTTTACACTAAACTACTGCAAACTTATTCTTCTATCTGAATTCAGAGGTAGGTAGTCAGTTAAGACATGCGTATTCAAGCTAAATCCAGTTTTCCTCTGCTTGGTAGTTCCTAAACCAGTAATGCCTTGTAAAAAATCACTTTACTCGCGAAAGCAAATTCAAATTTGTACGATTGAAATCTTAATATAATCACTCTAAACAGTTACCAGTTGCAGATTTGATGTTACTTAACTTTGATTTGAAGGTAAGTGGAAGTCATATATCATTTTATTTGTTTTATAAGGCAAAATAGCTCCCAAATCCATGTATTTTTGAGTGAAATGACTGGGCCGATACCGGAAGTGAGTCACCGGTTATCGATATGTAGGCTTTTGTACGCAATGACTTGGATATGAAGAGCATATAAAAAAATGCTAAATAATGTATGTTCCCTTATAGCGATCGTAGTGGTAACATGGAATCTACTCTCCAGCGGTCATAGCGATTACGATCGCCAGGATAGAACTATTGTTGTACCTGATAGCTCGGTTCAGTTCCATTTGATAGCAATGTATAATCGCTACGATTGACAAGTACTTTTCTCAGCGGTCGCTGCGATCGGAGAAACGGGCATATGGGATAGAATTTAGCATGGAGAATCATAGCATAGAGGGTCATAAAAAATGTGCAACTGAAAAAGGGTTGGCTGTAGGAGGAAGGGCAAAATATTTCATAACAAGAGGCCCTGAGTGGCCTTAACTCGGGCCATCTATAGCATGTACTGCATGGAGTTCTAGCATAATTTTGTGTCAACATGGTTTGTGCTAGCGTAGCCAGAGAATTGGTTCTCTACTGATGCTCTTGTCTGTGAAATGTCAATGCCCCACGTATGGGTTATGGTATGCCGGGGGGGGGGGGGGGGGGGGGTTGTGGAAATGATAGAGCCAAAATACACACACAACACACATACATACTGTGCATGTACATTTCAGCCACAATTTTCTTCAATTCTGTAGTTTAATATTACTTTCTTTTCAATATTATTGTTCCTTGAGGGTCGTTAGAATTATAAAAAACTTGGTATGGGTGTTGTTGATTGAAGTGCAATGGTTATTTGAGTAGTCTGCACGATATCGAGTCACTCAAATTTGATGCATTGTAATTATATCAGGTGCAGAACAACTATGAGAAATCAATCAATTTAGAACAACAAATTCCACATAATGTTGCTATTCATTGTGAATAGTCATTTAATGTCGTTCTACATGTGAAATAAAGTCATCTATTGTAATTCTCATTAACAAACCAGTGGAGACGGCTGAAATTCAGGCTAAATTCTCAATACAATATTTTCGATTGGGGTCGTAAACTACAGACCACCATTTTCTAGTATTAGTGAGCTACCACTGTGCTAGTGCTCATTTTCTACATGATCTTGAAGGAGACTGAAACTTATAATGGCAGGCCACAAAGAAACATGCAATGTCCACTCATTTTTTTCTATTATTGGGGTCGCAGCAAGATTAATTTTCATTCCCAAATAATTCTTAAATGTACTTGTACTCCTGATCGTGACTGAGTGAAAGTGACGATGCTGACGCCAAGAACTGAGGAACAACAACAACAATTACATTTATTTTCTCATAAGATGATGGAAATGTTTACGAGTAATAAGGCATAATAAGAAATATAGCCTGCGTTGCGGCTCTGGAGTATCGGAGCGCAGCGAGGGGAGATTAGTGGGATTGGGGCGAGCGAAAAAAGAGAGGGGGGACGGGGTGGGGAGGAGATGAAGATCTAATCTCCGCTCGCTGCGCTCCGATACTCCAGGGCCGCAACGCAGGCTATAAGAAATACAATGATGAGAAGGTAGGTCCTTAAGGTAACCTTAGGGTTATCTTAAGCCAGGACCACCTCAGATGGAAAACACTGAAACAAGATCTACAGTAGATTGCATGGATATATAATGGTACCAAGAAAGGGGAAGGGAAAGAAAGAGTGCCACTTGCATGTAAGTATACTCTCAGTTCTGGACCAAATTTAGTTATGCTACATGTATGTTATAAACTTGCAATAATGATAAATACACTACTCTATACATAATATCATTATGTCAGTTCTAAAAAAATCTCTGAACCCAGAGATAATAATCAAATACAAAGAGGTACAGGCCAGATGTAAATAGACCCGGGAAATAGAACAAAATAAAACCAGTGTCAATAACACGCCACAGATAAATATGCGATTTCCACATCACTCATCAGAGTCATTTATCGTTCGTTTGAAAAAAATCTTCATTTCGGATTACTTACTCTGTTTATACTCATGCTGGATTTTCGCTCCCGAATTTATAAACATTTAAATACATGTGCATGGGGGGGGGGGGGGGGGGGGGGCGAAACGACTGTAATTCTTTTAAAAGGGCCCTGTCAGTCAGAGAACTGAGAAATCGGGTCATTTCTACTACACTTTCGAGAGGTAAATAACAATAAATAACAACACAACGACAGTCAATTGGTATAAAGGTTATCATGTTCAGATTAGAGGCTACTTACATTTACAAGCTGTTGTTTTTATAGTCAGACTCAGAGCTGTGTTGATCGCAGAGCAGACACGAGTGTATCTTAAAGCATGTCGCATAATATGTGATAAATTCCCGTCCAAAGCCCGTGAAACACCTTTCAGCTTTAGAAAAGAGAAAAATCTTGGTATTGCACTTGAAGGAACCTTTGGTTTACACAAAAAAACAGCTGATATTAAAGGTTTTGCTAAGTCAAAACTCCTATCTGCCGCCATCTTGAAAAAACATGAAAATGTTGTCCTGTTCACGGGACCAGCACAGTCCAATCTGATTGGTACGGTGGCGAAAAGAACTTCCAAAGAAGGCGCAATGCGATTGGTTGACGGCGAAATACCTCGACACGAAAAAAAACACATTTGCGATTTAAGACTCGTGCCGGCCGAAGGCCTGGCCCGAGTAACAAGAGCCCATCTGGGCTTTCACTCGGGCCACATGAGATTGAAGATAAAATACACTTTAATTTGAAATCCTCTTAGTAATAACCAAAGGAAAGAATTATTAGCTGAATTTAGCAGTCTTTAGGAGTGGCCGGTAGCGCGGTGACTTTCATTCTCTGCTCCCCTAGTATATATGTAATTTAATATTTTTATTTTTCTCGTATGTTGACCTTTTAATTTAAACACTACTTATTCGTTTAACACACTGCATTTGAGCAGGCATATATTCATTGTTTTGAACCCGAGAATTAACCGCACTACCGTACTTCATGGTCTCTTTCTTTAGTAGTGGGTTGTCGGTCAGGTGATTGTAAACTCTCGTCATTTAGCACAGAAAATGTATTCTGATGAATAGGGATCGAGTTGTCATGTAAGAAAGATGGCTCTTGAACAAACTGATTCGTTGCTAAAGCTTCAGTAGGTTGGGTAGTCTCGGAACACTAGAGATCTTGGTATTTCATTGTCTTCTTTTTTGTATTCTTGATTTTTTTTTAAAGTTTGAAAGTCGGATCTCAGCTTTATTATGTCTGCTTTCAACTCGCCATTTTCAACTTCTAGGTCAATAATACGTGATGACAGCATCTTGATTTCGGTCTTGTATATATTATCTTGCTGCACTAATTTGTCTTCCAAATGACTGAGTTTCGTTTTGATGTGACGAGAGTAAGAATTCATTACGCATATCAGTTAGGTCAGCCTCCATGTTACAAATCAAGGTCATTAAATCAGCGAGAGAGTTCTTATTGCGGGCTAACAATCCTCGTGAAGAATCTAAAGAATTCCGTCTCTTCCGGTTTGAATTTGACTCATGTGTATGTTGCTTTTGGAGTTTCAAGGATATGTTGATCCAAAACTACAGGCTCTTGGGGTTTTTCATTGACTTGTGAACTTGCAGGCTCTGTAACTGGTTTTGTTTTCTTAGTATAACATAAAGTGTTGAACATGTTCATGTTCTCAAGCATGTCGCGCGTGTCCTCTGTTTCTTCATTCATTAAGTTCTTTACTTTCATCTGTAATCTGGGAAACTCAATCTTTGCCCATGCCTTGCCACATAACTATTCCTGTTGTTAAGTAGACGTGGATGATTATAAGTAAAATCCTTCGACAGCTTGTACCGTTTCCGCTAGGTCAATATCCTCGCTGGAACGAAATAACTTGATTTCAATACTCTCTGACTGTGTCTCTGCCTCATTTAAGGGGTCGATCAACTTACGGTAAATTTAAATCTCTGACAGTTTTTAAGAGACTCATAATATTGGTCTTGAAGTGCCTTCACCCAAAATAAGATGTTCTCCTCGGATGTTTTAAATGCAGCACAGCGAGCCGATGGCTTATAGATTCCAATATCTATTTCTTCGAATTTTAGCTTTCCGGATCCTGGCCCCTTCACTGGCTTCAGGTCGTCGTACGTGTCGTATATAAAATCACTGGCCATCTGGGTAAAAAACGCGGTCCTTCGGCTCCGACAATAGCGCCAGTTGAAATATCCTGAGCCTGTTGGAAGGCTTTCGCACGAGTGAAGTTAAATAAAACATTAAACTGCTTACATTTGAGAGATGGGACTCCAAATTAGAGAGAAAGTTCCTCGCGGCACCTCCGCCGTCTTGATTTACTGTATTAAATTATGTAAATAAATTAACCTGGCGATTGTTGCGTGACCAGCACAGTGCAATCTGATTGGTGTGAACTTGACCTTTAACGCATGCGCAGAAATTTTGCTACACGAAATAATACAAAATAAAATAAATAAAATAACAGCTTGCATTTTAAGACTCGGTGCTGCCACAGGCAGCCCGAGTAATAATGACTATACTCAACAAGTGGTTCCGTTATTCCAAATTGTGCGTTCCCGTACCACGTTTTAATTCAATTTTAAATGCTGCCGCAGCGAGCGAGCAACGCAGCAGTACTATGGGCTGTTATCGCAGTTCGGCCATCTTGGATAAAACAATAGTTTTGGCCCCGGTAGCCTCGCACTGGTTGGTTTCAGAACGAGTTTACCGGACGAAAACAAAGGTTTTTATTCTCCTGGGACTCAACATGGCCGCGCCGCGTGCAAGCGCCCTAAATTAGGTACCTATTATCGCTAGGGACAGCATGCGCTCGTGGGTATGTACACGGATTACTCCGGTGTCAGAATAGTATAAATACGCTGCCCTCTTATTCAGTAGTCTCTCATCATATCTCAATTCGTCGAACTGCCATCGTATTTGGAGTTCATCGCTTGGCTAGTATTGCTCATCGCTGCCCCTTTAAGCTTCGAATTCGTAATGGCTAACGTGGGCCAAGTTTCCCCTCGCCCCAACCAAGCTCGAATTCTGGACGCCCTACGGCCTGTTCCAGTTGCCGACGCAGTTGTCGTTCCTCCAATTGTTCCTCCAATTGTTCCTCCAGTTGTTCCTCCAGTTGTTGCTCCAGTTGTTCCTGGTGCGGCGATACCGACCCCTAATCCTGTTGCAGCTAGATGAACCTGCTGTGCTAGATGTTCCTCCTCCCGAGGTTATTTTGCTTCACGTATTTAGTTTCCTACGCTAGTACACGTCTGCCGCTTCTCGGTGCCTTGGTTGTTCGCCGTCATTTAGCATGTTTGCTTTATTTCCTTGGCCACATGGCCTCCCTTTTGTAGTTCCTTTCCTTCGTTAGTTCCCCGTTGTGTTTGTTTTGTTTCGCCCCTGTGTACTCATCCTTTCGCCATGTAGTTTAGGTTTTTCTTTTAGCGCCTGAAAGTCGCCTATGTAGCTATTTATTGTTTATTTCCCTTACTTGTTTAGTTTTATATACATATTTTTTTATTACTACCGTCGCTAAAAAAAAAAAGCTTTCATTTAGAATCTTTGCTGATGACACGAATTTATTTTATTCATCCAATAACTTAAGTGAATTGGAAACAGTTATTAATGACGAGCTCACCCATGTACTCAACTACTGTGCAGCCAATAAATTATCAATTAACTTTAAAAAGACAAATTACATGCTAATAACTCCAAGGAATAAGCCACATATAAATATAACAACCTGCAAAATAGAACAAAAAATATATCAAATACTTAGGTGTATATATAGATGAGCACCTAAATTGGGATCTCCAAATAAAACATGTCAACAATAAATTAGCCAAAAAAAAATCAATTATCCGTAAATTAAGACATTATGTCAACTTAAATACACTTAAGCAACTTTATCAGACCTGACATATGTATATACACCAATGAGAATGTTATATAGTAATATATATTAAGTCTATTTCTCTCCACTTTTAATTATGATTTTTTTCCTCTAGCGTTGTTAATATTTCTGTTATCAAATTTACTGTCTATTTCATATTATGTACATGTAATATGTAAATATATAACTGAAACCTGTATTTTCTTCTTATTTTTCTTCTTTTCCTTACTATATGAAGTTCTGATATCATTTCTGGTAAACCTGACCTCGTATATTTATTCTGATGGTAGTGGCTAACTCGAAAGCTTCAATGCTACTTTGGCCACTACACACCATTCCTGTAAACCATATATAGTACTTTTTGTTAATTTCCTTTTCTCGCAGTAATCCTACGTCAAACTTCAAACCTACATGTACCTGTAAATAGCGTAAAATAAAGAACCTTGAACCTTACTAGTTTTAGAGCTACACCTCTTCCCCCGTTCATGTGTCTTCATGTTTCGTAGTTACCGTTATTTGTATACTTATTATAATGTTTATCTATTGTGTTTAACAAGTTGTTGGCAGTAAATCCAGTTCTAGTAATTTAGTCACCTATGTATGCATAATTCTCTATCAAGGCGCCTGTGTGGTATATGAATTTTTCTTTCTAGTCGGCTGTGTGGTGTATAATTATAAGTTATACCATGGCATGAGGGGTATTAGTGATTTAAATTGCCCCGAGAGCCGAGGGAAGATTTGTAAAAGCGGCCTCGGGACTTTTACAAATCTTCCCGCGGCTCTCGGGGCAATTTAAATCACTAATACCCCGAAATGCCATGGTATAAGTTTGTTATACCATGATCGCCGAGGAACGGAACAAATATCTGAGAAGTTTAGTTTTTCTGCCGAAACTAAAGACGTCGCAGTCGAGTTGCTTTCGAAAACGTTTTGTTTAATGCTTGACTGAGCGCATTGATTAAACGACCTTGGCTTCCCCTGGGGAAAAGCGTGTTGTTTTTGAGAAGAATAACACTAAAATATAATGTACTTATGCGGTTGACTAAATATTCAAAGAGCATGAATGGATTTTAATTACGTCACGTTTATGGTTTTAAGAATCCCACATGGAAGAAGCGGGTTTGAGAAATTAAGAGAAGAATATGCAGATTGAAATAGGTCAACCCACATGGATTACATTGAAGGTTATGATGAAGACAGGTCAGTTTGGATTCAGTATTTTTCACCCGGGAGCGTAGAGCTAGTCGTGCCAGAGGGGAGCAGGAGTTGATGCTTTTGACCTTCTCACTTCCAGCCTGCATTCTCTTCTAATTTTCCCTCATTACGCATGCAGGGAAATTTCGAAACAATACATATTTCTAAATATCCCTGCCATCAGGGAAAATTAGTGCTTTAAATGTGCCTCGGAGAACAAACGAATCCGAGGCTACCATGGTATAACTTTCTTTCTAGTCGCCTCTCTAGGGCATTATTTTTCTATCTAGCATAATTTTCTATCAAGTCGCCTGTGTGGTGCATTAACATTTTTTCGTTCAAGTCGCCTGTGTGGTGCATAATTTTATATCAAGTCGCCTGAGTGGTGCATAAACATTTTTTCGTTCAAGTCGCCTGTGTGGTGCATAATTTTCTATCAACTCGCCTGTGTGGTGCATAATTTTCTTTCAAGTCGTCTGTGGAGTGCATAATTTTCTATCAAGTCGCCTGTGTGGTGCATAATTTTATATCAAGTCACCTGTGTGGTGCATAATTTTCTATGAAGTCGCCTGTGTGGTGCATAATTCTCTATTAAGTCGCATGTGTGGTGCACAACTTTCTATCTAGTCACCTGTGGGGCACATAACTTTCCATTCATGATTTTCTATTAAATCGCCTGTGTGGTGCACAATTTTTCTATAATTGCCTGTGTTGGGCATCATTTTCTATCTTATCACCTTTCGCTGCAATACATTTTGCTATCAAGTCGCCTGAGGGGTGCATACAAACCTTTTTGTGGTAAGTCGCCTGTGTGGTGCATAACGTCCTATCCAGTCGTCTGTCGGGTGCATTTTTCTTCTTCTATCAAGTCACCTGTATGATGAATAGCTAAGTCACCTGTGTGGTGCATATTAAGTCGCCTGGGTGGTGCCAAAGTTTTCTATCTAGTAACCTGTATCATGCATGATTTGTCAGCACATCATCTGTGAAGCGCGTCCTTTATTTTCTGAAATACCGGCTGGGTGGTACACCGTTGCTTGTAAGCCGCCTGTAGTCTTCGGTCGCGTGTGGCGCTGGGCTTATTTGGCGCTTCTATCGTATTCACGGGTAATCGTGTGGGGTTAATTGCCTGTAAAGTACATTTATCAACTTCATGATACGTTGAACATTCAGGCCACTTATTTGGGCCGATGATGCCGGTTCTCTATGTGACGCTTCCCATCCTAGTGTTTATTAGAGCATAGTTGAGTTACAAAAGAAAATGTATGCCTTACAATCGTCGGTCAACTCGTCGAAGGTGGAACAGGCACTGGAGATGGTGCGGCAGTTGGCCTCCCGTCAGCAGGCCTTGGTTGATCCCTTTGGAATAGTGGCGGGTATAGAACTATTGGCAGACAATGCTAGGGACGCGGCTCACCCAGACCGTAAGCGCTTCTACGCCATTTATCAACAGTGTCGACCATTGATGCGTTCCCCGGAGCTAGCACAGATAGTGCTGCAACTATTGGGCGATAAAGAGGAGAAGGACGTCGCCTGCCAGATACAAAAAAATATTAAAGCGGGTTCCGTTACCCCGAGAGCGCCGCTTATGGCGGCGACTGCCCATGCATATACCAGCCCATGGTTGCGCCCTACCGCACAAAGCCTGCGCGGTAGTGCTCCAATCTCTCCGGCTGTAGGACGCTGTCGGAGCGGCTACGACCCTTCCCCTTGGATCCGGAGACGTTGTTTCAACTGTCAGAGAACTGGGCACTTGGCTAAAAATTGCCCTCACCAAGGACGTTTATGACTGCCTAGGCTGTTCTAGTTTGCGCATGTAAAGAACTTAAGATCGGATAAAAAACCGTGGTTCTACCTACTTATCAGTTGTCGTATTTCCTTTTTTCCTTCATCCCAGTCCATACGGGATTCTGTTAGTTTTAATCCCCTCGAGGTCTCGCGGTACGTTATAATATGGTGCAATAGGGATGGGGAGAGGCCCCGCGTCGCAGTCCCGTACCCCTCTCCTGCAGTTTTGTTGTTTCGAGATCCTCACCACTTTGTGGCCAGAGAGCTGAGCCAACACGTGGCCCAATGGTCGCATATTCTTCAGAATCATTCTAAGAGGGCGGAAATCCTTTCCCAAGGTGTAAGGGTAGCCGATTTTCCACTTATGCATCGTGGACCTCCCTTTTACTCTAGATTACATTTCCAACATCCTGCGCTATGTACCCCCTTCACATCTCCAGACAGTCATTGACGACGAAAGTGGATACGACCACATTTTATCGGCCGACAGTGTGTTGTATTTTGGCCTATAGTGGTGGGGCTGGTACTTCACATATAATACCATCCCGTTTGGTTGGAAGGCCAGCGCATACCTTTACCACACCGTTGGGTTGGCGGCCACTAGCTATATCCGCCAGTTGGGAGTCCCATGTAGCCAATATATAGATGACCGACACGTGGGTCAGTGGGATCCCACGTTATCCGGTGCAGCTTGCGGTTGGTCCAATTTAAAGTTGGCTCAGGCGGCCGCCTTTATTACCTGCTCAACCTTGGTCTCACTCGGGTACTTCATTGGTCTCCAGAAGTCAGTACCCGTACCGCAAAAATGTGTCAAATTCCTTGGCTTTTGGGTCGACTCCGATCTTCAGGCGATTATTTTACAAGAGGAGAAGAAGCGCAAATTCGCGGCGCTTCGGGATACTGTCCTTCTATTCTCATCGGCGCCGCCGCGGGCAAGCGCCCTAAATTAGGTACCTATTATCGCTAGGGACAACATGCGCTCGTAGGTATGTACACGGATTACTCCGGTGTCAGAATAGTATAAATACGCTGCCCTCGAGAAGACGGAGGAGGTTTTAAAGGATCTTTCTTGGCAGGAGGAGGATGGAAAAAGGAAGGCGAAGATGGTTAACGATTTGATAATAATTTTGAAAGAATGTTAGAAAACTAAACTCGGACCACTGTTAAGACCGGATGCGCCGTAAAAACATTGAAGAAGGCTAGAGCAGATCCCCGTGACTTGGAATGAACTACACTTGACCATAAAGCAGTATTAGAAGAGAAATACCTAGGGAATCAACACTTTACTTTCCTTTTTTAATATAAAATAACCCACAGAAAGCGTGCGCTCTTGTTCGATGAAGGCTATGTTTCTATAATTGTATGGAACCATAGCAATGTTGCATGCGCTCTGAATTTCACTTTTGATTATTCAATCGAAGGAGCGATTTAATTTTTCGTACGGTGTTTTATTCGTTTTATAAAGGAAATAAAAAACGCAAGAGTTAGAGAAACACTTGTGAAAACTTGACGGAACTCGATATTGACTTTGCGCTCGTGTTCCCGCGGCAATTTCATTTTCTCACTAATTTTCACTTGTGTTTTTATAACTCGATGGAACACGATTCTGTCTTCTATTTGTTAAATAGAACACGTCGTTTAGTTGCTAGGGTACTCCTTTTCCTAATCATACATTCAAGTCATCAAGTCAGATCGTGTTTGGCTAATTCATTGTAGTGTTATACATGTAAAGATAAAACGTTTCAGAGGAAAAATGCTAATAAATCAAGGGGTGGTATGACGAAAAATAGAGATAATAAGGTTGGTAAAGAAAGCCAAATGTTAATTTATAGTAATGTTAATACACTTTAATCTGCCTTTATATGTAACAATAAGCGGCTGGTATCTATGGTAAGAAAATATAATTATTTTTCATAGGAAACCAACGTAATTGGCCAACGATAGTTACAATAATTAACAATAATTGTTTTAGTATATACCACACTGCAGATGAATAGCCAGCACCAAATAGTTATTTTATTTTTTGTCAAATGGACAAAAACTCGCACAAGGTGATCGCTGCTTCGCTCGGGGGTGAATATGAAATCATATTCACTGATTGAGTAGCCAGTCAGAGCGCGCGTAAAGTGATATTCACTGCATGGTGTGGTATATGCTAAAATAAAATAAACTTCAACCTTTCGCCTCATGCAGTTCTGTTTTCAGCTCTCAGTTTTCCACCTTCCCTTTTGCAAATAGAGGGCTTCAGATTCGACTTCGTGTATGACTTTTTCACTTAGAGTACGAATTTTCGACTCACAATATCATCTTACTCTCAAGGAAAGGAGGATTCTACCTGGAGTAAGATTCTTCCTAGAGAAACGAGAACAAGCTACTAGCAACATTTGTTTCTTCTAGTATATATATATTTTAAAAGTATTCCTCGAGTGTGAAAACCCGTAGCTCCCGCTCGCATCTGAAGTTTGTATCAGTGTTTGACCTTTCTTCCTTGTTGCTATAGAGACCCTGCTACTAAATCGCGGGCGCGCTATTTTCATGACGTCATGCCAAAAAATAAGACTTGACCGATTACTGTATCTCGCTGGGAACCGTAAATTTCAATGAAAATTTACAATTGCACCCAAGTATATACGCCAAAGACTTTCCGAAACCATTGATAGTGGTGGCTGTGGTTACCAAAACAAAGATCAGCTTTCGCTTTGGGCATGTAAAATATATTAGTTTTTCATCCAATGAGAGCAGTTTTATAGGGAATAATACTGAAGTATAGTACATTGCTTCAGTTCACGGTTACGTACGGATCACGAACCCTGCCTGATTTTGTATCCGAACTATAGCTAGAAAAAGTGCCGTTTTTAGAAGATGTCTACGAGTTCAGGCTCTTCGTGTGAGCACTATCTCAACAGCCACAATGTTTTACTAGACAATTCTGAAGAAAACGAGAGCAACATTGCCAGTCTTAAACGTCATCTTCCTTTGGCATTGAGGGGCCTGAACAAACCCATTACGAAGTGCCAACCATTTCGTGTTCTGGGCATTGGAAGTGGGATGGGACAGAGGGATCTAGAAATCCTTCAGATCATCACTGAATCCCGGGGGGAGGACTCCCAGTAGTATAGTCGGAGTCAGTTAAATACCACTTTTTCTTGTGCAACAAAACTCAAAAGGTTGTGAATGTTATGGACGCCTTGTTTTCTTGCACAAGGGGCGTCATAAAGCGAATTCAGAAATCCACTTCATGACGCCCCTTATGCAAGAAAAAAGGCGTCCATAACATTCACAACCTTTTGAGTTTTGTTGCACAAGAAAAAGTTGTATTTAACTGACTCCGACTATACTACTAGGGGTAACTAAGGGTCATTCAAAGTGTCCCTAGACATTCTTGTACGTAAAATCCAACTTGATAATCCTATTAGAGATATGATTACATATAGTTATATCGCTCTCTTCCACTATGGATTATATATCGTGCCTCCCTCTAGAAATTCTGACTAGGATCGTAGAGCATGCAGAGCCTTGGTCATTCGCAAGCATCTCAAGGACATCGAAACGCCTACACGATGCTGCAGCTCTTGCGCGCTACAAAAACGTAGACCAAGTGTTCCGTAAACTAGCACTATGCTTTGGTTTGAGGTCTACTCATAGTGACGACGATCGAGACGAATTGGCTCGAACTTTCGGTATTTCCGCAAGCTCCATCGACGATAGCTTTTCTCTTCTCTACGCCAGCGAATATGGTGATCTTAATGCTGTTAAGTGGCTCATCAAGCACTTACGTTTCGATATGATGGACAGACACACCAATCACGTTCTACGCGCTGCCCTTGAGCATGGTCATCTTGGTATCGCTAAGTGGCTCATTAAGCACTTCCAGTTCACCAAAGAGGATAAGGCCGTCAGTTTTGCTATATTAGGTGCCAGTAGGAATGGTCATCTTAATAACGTTAAGTGGCTCATGCGACGTTTTCAGATAACCCTAGAGTATGAATGCATTGATCTTGCTATAGAATACGCCTGTAACAATGGTCATCTTGATACCACTAAATGGTTCGTTAAGTGGCAATACTCCCAGCTCACAGAGGACGAAAGGGTTGTACTACGCAACTACATGGATGCTCATTCTGCCACGTAGGAAGCCAAAGTGTCACTAGACATTCTTGTACATAAAATCCAAACTTGAAGTATATGTTAAAGGAATGATTATTATACTGTATATTGGCACCGAATGGTATTAGTATATATTCTTTATTCCACGACATTAGCATTCGTTGTCATCTTAGTACGCATTAATACCATACAGATCGAACATGTCGAAGAAGAACTCAAATGTAGACGCCGCAATGCCTGAGACGACTTGTGATTGGTTGATGAGAGGGAAGGACTCAAAATGTCCAAAGAAGATTTCGAAGACAACGAAGTTCTGTTCCCAGCACAACTACCAAATCTCAAAAGGCTGTGCCCCATATGTACCATGCTCGAAGTGCGGTAAAGGATGTCGTACTGATTACGAGCTTTGCTCAGGATGTGACCGTCTCACCATCAAGGTGAAGTCTTCCGGTGTCTATATAAGACGCGCTAAGAAGTCCAGCAAGAAGCTAGAGGATCCAAGAAAGGAGGAGCCAAACATGGTGGAACTGGAGGTAGCATTGCCCGCAGAACCAAGAGTGCTGGAACCAGTGGAAGGTCTTGGAGAGTCTCTCAACCATGCGCTCAACGAGGTGTTGGCTGCCTTGAGGAACGAGAAGGATGCTTAGGAATAGCCACGAAAAAAGAAAAAAGGAAGAATGAAGAAGGTCGTTGTGTGGCCCTCTTCATTCTTCCTTTTTTTTTTTTCTATTGAACGTACGACATCTATAGTTGTATCATGGACGAGCTAGTCAGATTGTTTGGTCCTGGAATTCGTAGAAGCCTGAATATCAAACCACAAGTGGAACATATTAACACCAGTGAAACATGTCCTGAGTGTCTCTGTCCCTTTGAAATACAAGGAACGGAATTCGTATGTCCCACCTGTGGTCTTGTTTCCGAGATTGAACCATGTGAAGAAACGAAGATCGATATTATTACTACTCGACTGCGTATAGTAGGTCCGGACGGGTTTAAGTATCAAAGTGATCTAGACCGCGCAAAACCAAAGCAAAGCGATGATGACATAGAACTGAAACGACGAACGCTACTACAAGAACTACGAGCATACAACACTATTTACAAACAAAGTTATGATCTATCGTTCCCTATGAACGCGTTAGAAATCGTAGCCGACGCATTCACCCAAGTAATGAAAGTTTGTCTCAAGCGTAGCGATGCTAAGAAAAATATTTTAGCTGCTCTACTCTACCAGGCATGCATACAATGTGGATTCGTCCGATCTAAAGGTGAGGTCGCTCGCTTCATGCAACTAAGAAACGAAGGCATCCATAGTGGAGAGGTCTTCATACGTTCTCTGTGTGACGACGATAAGATTGATGTAGACTTGGATGCGGAGCGCCTAGTTCCTCACATTGCAACGACTTTCCTACAACTAGATCTTGTAGGAGTACCTAGGGACGTTCAACAAATAGTCCACGAGGTCGTTACTAAGGCAATGGAAAACAATATAGGCCCCAAATCAATGCTTAAGACGAAAGTCGTTGGAGCAAGTTACGAGGTGCTACGTCGCTCCGGATCGTCTATGTCTTTTAAGGATGTCGTTAAGCGATGTGACATATTTGGAAATGCGGTCAAGCGTTTTGTCAAGGAGTTGTCTTCTTACCATTCCCACTTCGAACCAATCTACACTAAGCATGGGCTAACTAGCAGTAGGACTTGGCAAAGTGAAAGTGAGAGCCATGTTCGTTCCTTTCATAGGAAACGTTGATTCTTACATTCCAAGTTTTTCTCGCATTTCCTTTTGCACTTCTTGCTTGAGTTCGGCTCGAACCCGATCCGTGCTTTTTTCACCTATGGAAGCCTTGCGACGAATTTCAGACCGCATGATCTCATACTTATTCGCTTCGTTCAGGATGAGACTGTATTCGGAGTCGGATATGCTTTCATCGCGTAAGGCCTTCGATACTAGATCACGAATCGTATTGATTTTCGCCTTTGCCAACATAGTTGTCTTTTCATGCTTAGAAACCTTCATTCCTAACTTCTTAGCTCCAAGGGTTGTAGATGCTGAAATTAATCCACATAGCCCACCAATAACTCCAAGTGGTAGACCAATCACTATTCCAACCCCAGTCAACGCTGCGCCCAATCCAGATCCAGATAAGATCACAGATAGACCTCCAGTTGCCACTGCGATTCCATGAACTATTCCTTGAGAACGTGCATATTTCTTGCGCACACCTTCGTAGTGCCTTTCTTGAACTTCGATGTCCGAAAGCGTGTCTCGGATTGTTTGCAGTCTGAAGTTCTTTCCAGTGTCACTAGCAATCTGTGGATAGATACTTGGTGCTGAGGGAAACGGTTGAATCGAATCGCCTTCCATTGTACGTTATACATATAGCTTACTCAAGCTTCAACACGTATCGTATCGGGCGACCACGGAAGTTTACCACGTTGCCTTTCTCATCACGAATCGTAAGGCGAAGGCTGCTTTGCATTGTCCCTGGAGCTCGAGTGGTTGTTGGGAGTAGAGAGGCGTATGTCGATTTTGCGAATCTTTCACCTCGGATCTCTATCGTGGCTAGGACTTGTGATCGTTTTCCATCTCGAATTGAAAAGCTGGAATCCACCACATCGCAGTGGACATACACTGTTTCGATATCTTTGAGCACCAGTTCATGAATACCTTTTAGTACTATCAGCTCGCCGTTATCCCTCGCATCTTTATTACATTCGATGCCCAACAGCGTGCAGAGATTTTCACTTAATTGGATTGGTTTCTTGACTTCTAGGGTCCAAGCCTCTGTAGGTACAGGTTTCGCGAATTTCACAATGCCAGCATCAATTGCAGGTTTAAAGTATGGTTGGATGCTTGCCATATCGTGATGCCCCATAGCGATATTGTATGGGAACCCCACACCTTCTTTATTCCACCACGAGAACGAAGCCTTCGTTTCTAGGTTCCACCAACTGTTCTCAAAAGTGACCTCAACTAGCGAAATATTATTGATAAGAATTGGATCGTCGAAGTAGACAGTATGGTCGGCCAATGTTGTGGTGATATATAAGAGAACCATCTTATGTGTTGAAGGTATAACTATATATACGTATAACTTCAACATGAGGAGGTCCGGAGGTCTTTTCAGTTATCATTACGAAGGGAAAGACGAAGAGGAAGAGGTCCCAACGCCGAACGCTAATATACGGTCAAAGGCTGAGAATCGAGCTAGGAGAGAGAAGCAAGCTCGGATAGATAGGGAAGCTGTGGAAAGTAGAGAGGTCGCAACGTTGAATGCCGATCTGTTGGCGAAGTTCAAGAAACGATACCCACATGCAGATCTTCACAAGTTCTATGTCTCTACGGAAGTGAACGGTCCAGGCAAATATTCGACGAGTATTTGGTTTCGAGATGGAGATTCTAGCTATATCGTTTACGGCAATGATGTCTCAAAGTTATCTGCAGTCACTCAAAGACGCATCGATAATGCGTTGTGGGATGTGAATAAAGGTTTCCCATCTACGTTGACACTAGACAGGAGTGCGAAATATCCTATTACAGCAGTTCCTTCTACTGAACCGGCACAAGATATCGATCTCACTAATCTATGGATATATGGCACCCCAAAGGATAGGTTCGAAGCAGGCGTTCCAAATATATTCAAGGAGACCGTTGTAAAGCATATGACAGCAAATGAGTCCTACCATTGGTTACATGGTCCGGATTTCAAATACTGGCCTCAACAATTGAATTTCGCAACGTGGTGTGCGACTTCTGGATGTGGAGTGTCATTGCTTGATCCTATTTTCAAAACGTATCCACCAGTCATTCAGGGGTTCCTACGATTCCATGTTTATTTCACGATACGAAGAATTCTACGTGAACTTGGTGGTACTCATGGAGTTCCTTTACCAGGTAACTCTAATTTCAAGCAAATGGATAACCCCTATAACAAATCAGCTCTTGAGAAATTGTGCATCGAATTTGGTATATCTCGAACACCAGATTTCCCACCAGATTTCCGATGGCACGGAGGTAGGAATAATGGACTAGGAGATATATTCCTTTTGTACCCGGGTTGGTTAGGATACGTAAACGTCCATGGAGACCGAAGCTATGACAAAGGTGCAACCACATGGCCTCAGAAAAGTAATTTATTTGCAGACCAAGGAGGTAAGGAGGATCAGGGCAATCTTGTGGCCTTCATTAGGAACGATGAACATGAAGGAAAGCAATACAATTGGTTTACACCACCAATCGGAAAGGGTTTGACAGATGCTGGATTGGGTAGGTTGGATAGATCTGTCGAGGCTTTTGGATATTGCATGCTTGGTGCTCAAGCCGACTTGAACGAATCCATCATAGCTATAGCTAGCCATAACGTCAAGGAAAAGTTCAAGAGCTTAGTCGAAGGCGCTATTCTCGAAAACGATTTAGTAGTGAGCTACAAAAACTATCGTACTGCTATAACGAGGACGCATAAGAGGCTCGATCTAGCAATAGCTCCAGGGGTGCGATTATTGCCAAGCAATCTAGTGTACTATCTTGGTGAGAAAGATGGTTATAAGAATCCAATCCCGAAAGCTACAAAAGATATGGTGCTAGGTACTAACGACATCAATGCAGAAGGCAAAGGACATTCACCTCTTCTTATGGAAGGATCATCAGATAAGAAATCGTTGCCGCATCTCGAGAAACAAGTTCCTGTACTAAAGGCTGTCACGCACAAGAAACAAGATCCCATACAAAAGGCTGCCCCACAACATGAGATCAATCTCGCAGTGACATCCATTGCCGCAGCTGGAATTGCATGGCTGTTGTTTCGTTAACGTCGTTTGTATTGCTCTATCGTGATCACCACTATTGCTACGATGAATAACCAAACGTTCTGTGCTAGTACTCCCAGAGCTTTACCAGCCATAGTAAATATGAAACTCGCAATCGATCCAATCATTCCAGGTAGGATCTGGCCAAGTTTCTTTCCCATTTCTTTCAACAACCCCCCAGTCGTTTGCAAGCCCTTCTTTACTGCATCTGCTGCTTTATCAATACCAGTCTTTATTGGTTTTGGTACGGATTTCGACAACAGGGAAACTATCGTACTAACGATAGCGCCAATAGAAGTTACCACTGCAAGAACAGTCATTCCATGCTTTCTAAAAATGTATTTGATCCTTTCACGTAGCGACATACGTTCTAGTATGGCTCCCTCTTGACGTTCAAGTAATTCTATTTCGTTATGGATGTGTACTTTCTCTTTCTTAGCCGCTTCCTTCTGATCCTCAGTTGACGTTAGGTCTTGAAGTATGCTATCTTCTACTTTGAGATGTTCGGCGGCCTTTTCTTGACCTTGGATGACTTGGTCTTCTCTTTCTGCATCTGTAGGACCTAGGGCAAATTTGAGATCTTTACCCATACTTTGATATCTTTCACCCTTCACTGTGGTCAAAGGTATGGGCTTCTCTTTACTTCCAAGTACGTGAAGATAGATTCTAGCCAGTTCCTTATTGGCCTCCCATATTCCAGTTATCTCAAGGAATCCTCCACGAATCCCTACATCCGCATAGTGTTTCCATACAGTATCGAATAGCATTTGTTTCATTTCATCCGATGTGCCTGTTTTGAAGACTACGCGGCGATCGCTAAATTTCAGATGTTTGATTCTATCCTCATCCTCCGCAACGAGTTCGTCGAAGTAATCGTTATCTTCTACGGTAAACGAGGTTTCCCGATTCTTTGGTCGAGCACCTTCCTTGGCGAAGTCGCGTCTAGTTTTCAGGTTTAATGATTCACTCGGATCCACATTCGTAGAGTCTGACGCCAATTTCCGTGCTTCTTCATTGACAGTATCATCGTTGTCGTAGTCTCTTCCTCTTTCAGCTTCATCAGTTCTTTCATCATACCTACCCTCAGAGGCCATGTTAAACATATCTACATATATAGTTATATTCAACATGATCTCGTTAACATTGGATCCCACACAAGTACGAAGAGAGCCTCATGCACTCAAGGCTCCACGAGACTTGTATAGGAAAACTTTCACTCGATCATCTGCCAATCCAGGTGAGACTCTATACGTAGAAGTTCCAAAGCTAGCAGAAGATGTAGTACTAGTACCTGGGAGCTTAGCGCTATTGGGCGACATCGTACTATCTGGTGGACATGTGAATAACAGAGTCGTTTCGAACGTTGGACGCTGTTTGGTCATGCGTAGAATCTGTAGGATGGGAGCTGAAACAGTAGAAGACCTTGTCAGGCCAGACCTCCTACAAACATACTCCGATGTATACCTATCTACGCAGGAGAGAGAGTCTAGAATACAACAAGGCATTCAATCAGAGAACTTGAATAAGCTACGATCGAAAGCTGGTGACGCAAGTACTTCATCTGCTGCAGACAACGCGCTCCTAACTGCATGTGGTTCTAAGTATAGGATTCCCTTAGATGTTGACATTCTGACACAACATGGAGTTCTATATCCACATGCCTTAGAAAGTACCATTACGTTCGAGTTAACTCTAGCGTCTGCCAACGAGGTTGTAATTGGATCGGATACGACGAAGATAGGTACGTACCAACTTGCCAACATCCAACTAGAATACGAAGCAATCAGGAACGAAACGCTGGCTAGTAGTGCACTTCACAAATATGAAATAGGTACTGCATTCCTATACAACTACGCTGTTCACTTCAAAACAGTAGATATCGCTAAAACGTCCGATACTTTGATATCTCAAAACATCAATGTTCCACGACGATCCTTTGCTGGACTGCTTCTACTATTCATAGATCCACCTACCATTGGCACGCGAGATAGTGAAGCATTCTCGAATCCAGATATCTTAAAGGTAGAAGTAGATGTCAATGGGATTCCCAACAGACTCTTTCCAAGCGGCATGCTTCCCCTAGATTTCTGGGAGGCTGCAAGAAGCTGGTTTGGCACACCCAATACTTCTATGACTCCAAAGAAGTTCTTTGAAAATAGATTCTCTATTCTAATCGATTGTCGCACAGCAAAAGATTCCACCGTTCATGGTGATGGCTTGGCACAAACCGGTAGTGGAAAGGACATCGACATTCGCATACATAGAACTGCAAAGGGAAGTGGAAATGTGAAAATGCACATCTATGTCCTTGCGGATGCTCAGGTCACGATATTGAACAGATCTCTGCAAAGTATATTATACTGATGGATTCTCTCGTAGAGCACGTGCCGTTCAACGCACTCATAGTCGGTCCGACGAATTGTGGGAAGACTGCGTTTCTCATAGAACAACTTCGTGGATCATTTCGTGGTAAGTTCGATTACATAGTACTGATTTGTCCTACGTATGCCCACAACAAAACTTATCGTGGATTTGCAAATCGAGATCCTCGTTTCTTCGTCATGTCACCACCGCAGGATGCCATCGATGCTACTTTGAGTATTTGCACAACATTTTGGTCAGGTACCAATACTCTATTGATTCTCGATGATTGCGCCGCATCGAAGGACGTCAAGAAACGAACTGACAAGCTAGTGGACTTAGCCTTTTCTGCACGACATATAGGGATTTCCGTTTGGGTGCTGTCCCAACAACTAACGAGCATATGTAAACCCTTCCGTGAGAACGTAGCTATCGTAGTAGCATTCCATACAGCATCGGCCGTAGATGGTAAAAGGATATTTGAGGATTATGGAGGCTCGCAAGAATGTAAAGAGTTACGAATGATACTTGGATCCCATAAGTTCGCTCGCATGTGCTTCTGTCTCCGCCATCCTTTCGAGGTAGTGTTAGAGCTCCCAGCACCTACAACATATTATCATGGATAAAGAAGTACTCGAGATATTCGGTGAGGATGTAACAGGCCCACCACCAACCAACCTAGACGTTACGTCGGACAATCGCGAATCACTTTCGATCTTAGCCGCAACAGGCGTAACGAAAGAATACTTAGGTAAGAACTTTTCTCTAGGAGACATCTCTAGACTTCCTGAGAAAGAAATAGACAAGTTGTATAGGAGGTATCAGGCCGTCCTAGCTCAGCAAGTAACGAAAGGCTTAGTCGACGGCGTGACGCGTCTAGCTACCCGCCTAGTTGCCTACCTAGTACCAATAGATTCTCAAGAAGCCCTAATCAAGGACCTACAAGAAGACCCTCTAGTCCGCAACGAAATCAGTGCTGCGACTGGCCTACTATCGCTCAAAGCAGGTCGCCTTGTAGCTCTAGCTAGCGTCCTATTCCACATATCTGGTCACGTAGTCATTCCTGGAACAACTGTTGAACCTCCACATATACCTACTATATTGAATCAAGATGGAAGAAGCGGACCAGATAACTGCGAATCCTCCGACGACTGCACCAACTAAGATAAAAAACCCAAAGCGCGTCGCAGCTGGAAAAGCACTAGCGTTAAGCAACAAACTCGCTAAAGAAGCTCAAAAGAGAGAGTTGATGCGCGAAAGCGAATCATGTAAAGAAGTCGACGTAGAGAAAGGTCGGTTCGAAAGCCTGACTATCCTCGCAGTCATTGGTACTGGCGCTACATTGTTTGGCACGTACTTTGCGTACAAGAAGTATGTAGATGGTAATAAGCGTGTTGCCACCGTTAGCACGACACAACCTGCAGCTCCGGCAAAGCCAACGGCACTAGACATGGAGTAACACTTAAAGACTCGAGATCATAGTAGTATATATCTAGATGGAGAAGGAATTGACGAAGACGGCAACCGATGCAGTCAAAATCGTTGGACTCGCTGCTGGTATTGGGTGGATCGTAAAAAAGACTACCAAGGAATCTATGCTTAGTGATCCTTCTTCTTCCCTAGCGAATTACGCAAAGTGGACTGCCGTGATACTTGGTAGCTTATACGCAAAGGAATATCTTGAGAAACAACTTGAGAAAGAAAAAGAAAAGACCAAATAATAATGGCACTAGCAGCAATTGGTATGTCGATTTTCGGCGCTGTTTTGAATGCGACGGCATTTACTGGTGGTGGCATACTAGCTAGAATGTTTGGAAAGGACGATGCTGTAGATAAGGAACGAGAGAGACACGATAGGGCCACCGAAAAACTAGAACGCGAAATGAAAGCGTATACAATCGAACGTCAAAGACGATACGACTATGCACAAGAGCAGGAAGGTCTTGAACGCAACGCACGCAACGATCAAAGAGATACCAACGAAGCCTTAGTGCGATCCGATAAGTTACGTAAGGCGCTTAAACGTCTCAAAGAGATGAAAGAACCCCGCTTATCTGACTACTACAAACCCTCAAACAATCAGAAGACTGGCGAGTTGCTCTACGTTGGTGGGGGAATGCTAGGCGTTGGATACACTATTAGTAAATGGATATAGATACTACTACTAAGCTACTAGTAAGCTACTTAAGCTACTACTAAGCTACTAGTAAGTTGCCCTAAGCTACTAGTAAGTTACCCTAAGCTACTAGTAAGTTACCCTAAGCTACTAGTAAGTTACCCTAAGCTACTAGTAAGTTACCCTAAGCTACTAGTAAGTTACCCTAAGCTACTAGTAAGTTACCCTAAGCTACTAGTAAGTTACTAAAAAAAGAAAAAAGGAAGAATGAAGAGGGTCACGCAACGACTTTCTTCATTCTTCCTTTTTTTTTTTTTTTTTTTTTTTTCATCTGTTGAAGGTTAGAATGTATAGATGTACGATGGATTCTAAACTTGCGAATACCTTCTACGGTCCTATGGGCTATTGGAAAGGTCACTCTGCAATTGGCAAGCTATCGGTAGCAGCGAAAGCATCAGAAGACGTGGCTAGGAGTTGGTTGGAAAAGCAATCTATGTGGCAAATATATCTACCACCACCAAAACACATTCCACGCCCACATTGGACTGTATCGAAACCAAATGAAGTCCACCAAGCTGATTTGATATTTCTACCACACGATCGGCCTGGACGTGGAAGGAAACTGTATAAGTATGCATTAGTGGTAATCGATGTAGCTTCTCGATACAAAGAAGCCGAACCTTTGGCATCTAAAGATAGTGGTGAAGTTTCTGCGGCATTCGAACGAATCTATAAACGTAGTCCACTAGAATGGCCAAAGACTTTGCAAGTAGATCCTGGTAGAGAATTCATGGGACGTATGTCTGAAACGCTAGAACTACATGGTACGAAAGTTCAACGAGGTGAGGCTGGTAATCATAGAGCGCAAAGTTTTGTTGAAAGAGCAAATAGAACTCTAGCCGAGAGATTGTTTGGGTATCAGTATGCACAAGAGATGGTACTTACTTCGGAAGGATCAGATGAACGTAGTAGAGAATGGGTAGTTCGTTTACCAATGGTTATCAAAGCTATGAATAGTGAGGTGACTCGGTTGACTGGTAAAGAGCCTTCGAATTCTGTAATGACGCAACAAGTAGATCTGAAGACTCCTACGTATTCGCGAACCGTTGGATTGAGAGAAGAGCGTCTACCATTCGACGTTCTAGTTCGATATCTTTATGCACCAGGAGAATTGGAAGGAGGTGAAAAACGTAGAGCTACTGATCCTGTGTGGAGTTTGCAGATATACACCATTTCGCGAAGTGTAGTATCTTCGGGACAGCCTGTGCTTTACTACCTTGCAAAGGAGAAGGACGCACCCAAACGTGGATTCGTTCGTGAAGAGCTACAAGTTGTTCCTAGGGATACAGAACTACCACCAAAAGGAATTCTGTTTGTACCTAGACGCTAAACAGCGTACTCTATTGGCTCGGTGTGGATTCCATCGGGAAGAACGCGTCTTTTGTCGTAGTAAGCCGATAGCCCAAGCTTCCATTGGTCGTAGGTTACCACACCTTCTGGCAATAGTCGGAAGCCTCGGTTTTCCGCCATGTCGATACTACCCTGGAGGGCTGCTTTGAATCGATCCCACGAAATGTCATTGTGACGCCTAGACATACCTTTAGCGGAATACTTCTTGCTGCCACCCGTATCGACGTAGTAGGCTTTCGAGCATAGGGCAATGGCGCGCTGTCCTTCGAATTCGAGTTTGAAGAGTCCTGGCGTACGACTGCTCCACTTGTCCCAAGCTAGCCATTCCTTCCTATTGGCTTCGAAATCCTCACGTAGTTCCGGTCTTACAACCTCATCGAGGCTATTTCCCGAGATGGCAATGTACGCACTGTCTGTGTCCATCTGTATGTATTCGAAATCATCTCGGTCAATGTACTTATCGAGGAAGTCGTAGTAGAACTCGAGCATACGCAGCTTCGCAAGCTGGTACACAGCGATACCTACTTGGAAAGGGCGTTTGATTCGGATCTGGTCCTTTCGGCTCTCGAGTTCATATGCATCACCAATCTCTTCCAGGTCTTCGAACCAAACACTTCGCAATGCCTTGTCCACAACCTTCTCATCTTTCGTATAGGTGACTTTCGTTTGGCGTCCCAAGTCTTCGAGCAACTTTCCATAGGCGCTGTTTCCTAGTAGCTTGAACACATCTGCCAGCAAAGCCTCACCTTTATCTTCATCTCCCATACGACGTGCCTCAGTGACTTGGTCCACGAACCATCTAAAGATTTCTTTGGGTTCGTAATCTATCGTGCGGTAGACAGCAGTGATCACTGCGCCATGATCTACATACCAAAGTAGAAGAGGAGCATAGAGTAGCAACTTCTTTCCAGAGAGACTCCCAACTAGCTTCTTTTCCTCGCTGAGCTTTCTACCTGTCTTTGTGAGGTAGGCCAACATTTCTGGAGGGATTGCTTCTTTGGGGATTTTCTTGTTGTAGAAGAAGGGTGGCATCTCCTCAAATTCCTTCCACAATTTCTTTGGTATCTCGATGTCTACTTCTGCATATCCAAACCACGTTCCACCAAGTAGACATTCAACGAATCCTTTGGTGGCTGGACCTGGATCGTCATAGTGCACAACCTTTTCTTTTCCACAAGGCATTTCGAATTCCATCGTGGAAAGATATAAGGCGTTGGCATCGTATCCAAGAATCTTACGACAAGTCTTAGTTCCTCCCTGATGACTACGAATCTTAGTTTTTCCCGCTTCGTGGAGTCTGGTGAACACTATGCTTGGACCTCCCACTACAGCGTCTTTCAGCATGCGGTAGGCTTCCTTACTTGGAGCGTACATCTCAGCTCCCCTTTCTACACTACCTCGAAGCAGGAACTGTAGTGAGACTCCTGGGATGGACACTGCGTCTTTCAGCATGTCTACTCCTTTCTCGTGATAGAAATCTCGCATCTTTTCGAGTGCCTCTAGGAATGGAACTACATCTAGGTCGTTGTAGTATCGTAGCCAGTCTGCAAAGGTTTTCATTCCTTTGTCGAGAAAGGTGCACTCACAGTCTTCGAACTCTGACATAGATAGTAGATGTTCTCTTTTCAACTTCGAACCCCACTCTGGATAGTCTGGTAATCCAATGTGATCCAACTTGTCTGGAGAATCGAACCACTCATATGGGAAGAAACTCTTTTGCAACTCACAGCCATAGGCAGCGACCCAACGTTCATAAGAAGTTCCGGGTCCAAGGTAGTTGATCACATCAAGGAAACGGAAATCTGGGGTCAATAGGAACATAGTGGAATTGGCTTTCTTTGCTACCAGGATCTTTGAACAGGTGTCGGCAATGATTCCTACGAAGTGCTCCCTGATCAGATTAAGATCGTACCTGCCAGAGTTGAATCCCACTACTGGAACTTGGCTGATCCATTCATCGATCTTCGCTTGTTGTTTCTTTGGTAGGGTGTCAAAAGAGAATTCAGGTGTCTTGGGGCAGAACTGTTCCACAACGACTTCTTGGATTGTCTCTGCTCTTTGCTGGAGTTCTTCGACGAAGGCTTCGATGAGTTCTTTTGGATTGCGTCGACAGATGTGGGTGGGCTTTCGATCGTACGTGTCGGCAATTGATACTGATATTGGGACATGGACGTTTTCGATGGTCAGGTGGTCTGTTGGTTGTCTTCCTTTCGTTGTATCGAGATAGGCTTCGAAATCGTAAACTATGAAGTGGGGGTAGACAGTTTGTGTTGGTGTGGGGATCGGTTTGTTCTTCTTCTTTGTGGAGCAGCCCCAAGCTTCCACTACTGTATAACCAGCTCCTTGTAGCTTTGCCGTTCTTTCGCAGGTCTTGAGATAGAGCCTCCTTTCCCTAGGGAAGCATTTCGGGCAGCCATGGAAATAGCATCCATGAAATTGAAAGATGGTTTTCGAAATAGGTTCGTAGCCGTCGACCGGCGCTCCTTCTATCCAATGCTCTCCACCATGCCCACAAGCTGCATGATGAATGTGTTGTCCAATCCTTTTGGTTTCGCGTTCCAACCAGCATAGAGCGACTTTGCTGGCTGTGCTCTCTGGCCAGAAGGCTTTTTCGTATGCCGACTGGGGTACTGTAATTACTTTTCCGGGGCAAACAATCTTCGTTTCGCCACGCCTGCAACGATCTGCATGGCGGTGAAGGTTCGAGGCTTTTGTGAACCGTTGCTTACAATCGTTGCATACGTAGACACTCCCTATCTTGTCGATGTTCTTGATGTAGAAGGCATGTCCTTCGTATATCCCAATCGTCATCGTATGCTTGTAGTGAGCTGCATGTCGCGTCAGATGCCAAGCGCCATCCTCCGTGGGTTCATACACCCGAATGCCGATTCTAAAGTGCAACTCGACTTCCTCCAGCTGGTCTAAGGAAGTTCTGGGAACGTCTTGTGTGAGCGCTGTCAGGCGATAGAAGTGCTGGGCAAGTTTTCGAGCTTTGACGCAACACCTACCTACTCTTGCTCCTTCATGCATGGCAAGGCAGCGCCAAAGACATAGGTTGTCGCCATATCGATCAAGGGCAAGTATTCCTCTCTTATAGCGAAGCCATTGGGGCAGTGGACCTGTTCCCAACAGAAGCTGACGATCGATCACAACTTTAACATCCACATATATCCAACGAATGAAGGCCCATTGGGTATTTGGTCGATTGATGTTGTCGGGATTCAAACGAGCTGTCTCCTTGCTATTGACCCACTCTTCTGCATCTTCTAGGATGTTCACCCATGGAGAGCCTGGGACAGTCTTGGAGAATAGTATCACGCGTCCGTCATTGACATTGCGAATGCGATAGGTGTAGCTGTAGCGCAGATAGAAGCTGGTGTTTACCTTTGCAACTAGCTTTTCCATGATCCTAGGGGTCAAATCTCCTGCCACACCTTGGAAGAAGCGCCATCGGATAGTACGGCGACCTATCTCCATCCCCTCAAGCATTCCATCTCTCTCCTCTAGAATAGCACCTGCCTCTCGAGCTAGACTCCGTGGAAGTGGTTCACTACGTGGTCTCACCATTCTCCCTTCGATATAACTATGTGTTAGGATAGCTTTAACAGATACTCCAATTTGGATTTTATGTGTAAGGCTGTTGCGGCGATATAACTATATGTAATTATATCTCTAATAGGATTATCAAGTTGGATTTTACGTACAAGCAATCGATGTCGATATAACTATATGTAATCATATCTCTAATAGGATTATCAAGTTGGATTTTACGTACAAGAATATCTAGTGACACTTTGAATGACCCTTAGTTACCCCTAGTAGTATAGTCGGAGTCAGTTAAATACAACTTTTTCTTGTGCAACAAAACTCAAAAGGTTGTGAATGTTATGGACGCCTTTTTTCTTGCATAAGGGGCGTCATGAAGTGGATTTCTGAATTCGCTTTATGACGCCCCTTGTGCAAGAAAACAAGGCGTCCATAACATTCACAACCTTTTGAGTTTTGTTGTACAAGAAAAAGTGGTATTTAACTGACTCCGACTATACTACTCTCCCCATAAAAATAAACGGGGGTGCTCGACGTGAGAAATGAAATTCACCCCTAAAAGATAGCAATATGGGCATGGCTCACAAAAAAAATACCCCTAAAAGATAGCACTCCAAAAGACAAATTTGTGCAAACTAAAGGAAATAAGAGACAAAGCTCTGCCCCATAACCTCGTCTTTAATATTCGGATGGATCAAACTCTATATCGAAGCCGTAAATACCGATTCAACTTGTGGGGTCTCATGCTCGAGGATCCAGCGCTATTTTTTCCCGGCCACAAAAATGTTGGGTCTCGGAGACCCCTAAAAGATAGCAGACCTTTGGAAGACCCCTAATAGATAGCACTGCTAACGATTTTAACCCCTAAAAGATAGGTCGAGCACCCCCGTCTATTTTTATGGGGAGTCCCCCCCCCCCCCCCGGGCACTGAATACTACAGACAGAGCAGCTCGGGGAAGATCGACATATTCAACAGAGTTATAGAGCCAAACGAATACATGCTTAGAAAGTACAAGAAGTCAATAGAGCATCTCCCCAACGTACGAATACATGCTTAGAAAGTACAAGAAGTCAATAGAGCATCTCCCCAACGTACTTACAACAGAAGCCAACATAAACTTTGATTTGCAACAAGCAAGCTTTCAGAAGTATACACACGAGCGTGAACAGCTTCATGGCTGCAAGTTTGACATGGTTCACTTCATTCACAGCATCTACTTCGTTGACGTGGAGTCGGCTCTACTCTACTGTTACAACGAAGTCCTTGGAGAAAAAGGAGTGATTGTGTGTATCGTACAGAATCGTGAAAACCTTATCTACAAAATGCATAACAAGGTTAAGGAACTCGAGCAAGAGCTGCAGGGTACTACATCTCCAACAATTTGCAGTGATTATGTGACCGAAGTTGCTATTCAGCACCAATGGGTGTTCGAAGAGCACCGGATGGATTTTGTTGCCGATGTAACAGAGATTTTCAAGTAAAATTCAACCGAAGGCGATCTTTTCCTGGATTTCTTAACTCACCAAGTGAACTTTCGAGCTGTAGTCGAGAAAAAGAAGGTCGAGAAGATGGAGGAGGTTTTAAAGGATATTTCTTGGCAGGAGGAGGATGGAAAAAGGAAGGCGAAGATGGTTAACGATTTGATAATAATTTTGAAAGAATGTTAGAAAACCGAACTCGGACCACTGTTAAGGCCGGATGCGCCGTAAAAACATTGAAGAAGGCTAGAGCAGATCCCCGTGACTTGGAATGAACTACGCTTGGCCATAAGGCAGTATTATAGAAGTTAAATACCTAGGAAATCAACACCTTACTTCCCTTTTCTATTATAAAATAACCCCACAGAAAGCGTGCGCTCTGATTCGATGAAAACTATATGTTTCTACAACTGCAAACATAGCAATGTTGCGCGCGCTCTGAATTTCACTTTTGATTATCCAATTTAAGGAGCGATTTCATTTTTCGTACTCGGTGTTTTATTTGTTTTATAAACTAAGGAAATAGAAAACGCTAGTTCTGTGTTTCCATAGAGAGAACTCGATATTGACTTTGGGCTCGTGTTTCCACAGCCATTTCATTTTCTCACTAACTTTCACTTGTATCGGTTTCTATAATTCGATGGAACACGAAAAATGTTTTCTATTTGTTAAATAGAAAACGTCGCGGTTAGTTGCTAGGGCACGCCTTTTCCTAATCATACATTCAAGTCAGATCGCCTGTGGCTAATTCATTGTAGTGCTATACAACACAGATTTCTATATTAATATACATAAAAAGATAAAACGTTCCGACGGGAAAATTACGCTTTCATCTGCCTTTCTTTTGGGCACTGAGTTGAAGGTGTAGGCCTTGTGAAACAATCTCGTTCACGAACTGCAAATGGTTAGACCTTCACGTCTTCTCTAATGAGGACGTAAAATCGTTGGTCTCATTTCGGCATCAAGTTTATCAGTCTCACCAGACTGTCACGAGTTACCGACGTCAGTTAAATAAAGTTAATTGAACGGCTTTACTTTTGCTATATTTTACTTACTAAAATGGACGTTTTATGATGTTAGCAGGATGTAATTAAGTAATAATCCGTGTAAAAAGAACGCTCAAGTCCATTGTTCTGCGGCATTGAGCCTCCCTCACATGGGATTTGTCTGTGTTTTAGACTACTAAAACACTGCGTGATAATTATGAATATTCTGAAATAAAATTAGTAAAATGTCTTAGTTTCATTCCATTATTATGAACAAATTCTCTTCCAACCAATAGGAACAACCAAAAACAATAGCTACAAAACAGGCACGATTGATAAGGTTCCGAACATTCGATTTGCTTTAATTTATAAACGACATTTGGAACCGCAGTGCAAATCGTAGTTTTAATGTTTTGAAAAATTAGAGGAAATTACACGTCTTCCTAACCTTTAGGGCGATTGTCATGTTTCAACAAATGAGATCAAGAATTTTCACAATACAAAATTAATACTTTGCCCCATCTGAATTCAGTTCGGTGCCGTACTTCTTACACGAATCATTACTTAAATCCAATCCAACGTGAATAGCTCGTTAACGTTAGAAAAAGAAAGAAAATTCATTAGAGAGATTTATTGTGACCATGCAAGTTGACATGCATCGGCTAAAAGCAAATCCTATTAGCGCTTACTAGGATTTTGTAGATAGTAATTATGAATTAATGCATGTAATTATGAATGGTCCGTTTATAGGTCACGGTTGGCTAAGAAACTGGTGATATTGCAGGATAATTGTTAAATAGACGATGCCTGCGTTTGCTTAGTTATACTAATTGCAAACAGAATATCATACTACACAAATTAGGAAGTCAAAACCGCAATCAAAAGTCGGTGCTTGGAGGACGGTTACCAATATTATAATTGTATAATTATGAACGAAATGAAACTGCATAATCAAGCTATTACCCCTGCCTGACATAGGGTTCACGGTTCAATGGAAAGTCTTAATTTTGTAATGTTTTCAAACACCCCGTGTTTTTTTTAGTCACATGCCGCGGGTGGTATCGATGCAGTGGGGATTTTCCTGAGTTTGTTTTCAAAATGGGAGAGCGGGGATAATAAATATTAGCAGTTTAAGCAAACAGGTTAAAATGTAACGACATTTATCATCTTCGTATCGTGTCTGGTTTTACAAATTTGATTAAAAGTCTCAAATTTTAAAACGATAAAGTTTTCAAGAATTTACCTGTATAGATTTTTAGGGTTAGATAGAGCTGCTATATATTTCCACTGCAGTTGCATTTCAGTTTTTGTCAAGCTGGTTCGTGCGAATGTTGATGACTCGAAACTCAACATTTTAAAATTTACGGCAAAAACAACGATACACACTGAACCCTGTCAACTTCGATAAATGGCAAGTAATGTTGTTCAAAGTCATTTTAATCGACCTCAAATATGTTCTTATGTTCATCACATCACTGCTGTCAATCAGGGCAGCATTATAGGGAATAATATTGAAGTATAGTACGGTGCTCTTACGGTTACGTACGGATCACGAACCCTGCCTAATTTTGTATACGAACTCTAGCCAGAAAAAGTCGCGTTTTTAGAAGATGTCAACCAGTTCAGGCTTTTTGTGTGAGCACTATCTCAACTAATTCATTGTGTTGTGAATACAGCACAGATGTATATTTTAATCTACATAGAAAGATAAAACATTTCGGCGCAAAAACACTTATAAAGCAAGGCGTGGCATGGTTTGAAGTAAAAACGGGCAATTTCGACGATAATTTCTAGTAATATTATGTTTTAATCTCCCCTTCTTTTGGGGTACTACATCAGAACAACCGGTGACACGAATACAATAATTCATTTGAATGTAGTTTTCAACCAATCACATAAGCTTTAATGCGAAAACCAATTAGCAGTTGTTTTTCGGGACACTGATATCTCGAATTCACCTGTGACGGCAGTACATCAGGAAACGTCATTCAGCATCCCCTCATTTTGCATCCACACTAATCTAAAGATCGACACTATTGAAGATGGCTTTCTCAGGTTTTCCATGTGAGCGCTCTCTACAAAGCTTCCGTGTTTTCCTAGACAAGTCTGAAGAACACGAGAGCAACATTGCCAGTCTTAAACGTCATCTTCCTTTGGCATTGAGTGGCCTGAACAAAACCATTACGAAGGGCCAGCCATTTCGTGTTCTGGGCATTGGAAGTGGGATGGGACAGATAGATCTAGAAATCCTTCAGATCATCACTGAGTACTACAGACAGAGCAGCTCGGGGAAGATCGACATATTCAACAGAGTTATAGAGCCAAACGAATACATGTTTGTAAAGTACAAGAAGTCAATAGAGCATCTCCCCAACCCACTTACAACAGAAGCCAACATAAACTTTGATTTGCAACAAGTAAGCTTTCAGACGTATGCGCACGAGCGTGAACAGGTTCATGGCTGCAAGTTTGACATGGTTCACTTCATTCACAGCATCTACTTTGTTGAAGTGGAGTCAGCTCTACTCTACTGTTACAACGAAGTCCTTGGAGAAAAAGGAGTGATTGTGTGTTATGTGCAAAGCCGTGAAAACCTTTTCTTCAAGATGCGCGACGAAGTGAAGGAACTCGAGCAAGAGCTGCAGGGTATCACATCAGCGACAATTTGTAACGAAGACGTGGTCAACGTCGCTACGCATCAGAAATGGGTGTTTGAGGAGCATCGGACGGATTTTGAAGTCGATATTACAGAGATTTTCAAGAAAAATTCAACTGAAGGTGATCTTTTGCTGGAGTTCCTAACTCAGCGTATGAACTTTCGAGATGTACCTGTAGCTGAAAAAAAGAAGGTTGAGAAGACGGAGCACGTTTTAAAGGATCTTTCTTGGCAGGAGGAGGATGGAAAAAGGAAGGCGAACATAGTTAACAATTTGATAATAATTTGGAAGGGATGTTACTAGAAAACTGAACTCGGGCCACTGTGCAGGACACGCCGTAATATCTTTAGACGAAGGCTAGAGCAGATCCCCGTGACTTCGAATAAACTGACAACTCGGGCATCAAGTCAGATCGCGTTTGGCTAATTCATTGTAGTGTTATACATGTAAGGTCAAACATTTCAGAGGAAAAATACTTATAAATCAAGGTGTGGTTTGACGACAAATAGGGATAAGGTTGGTCAAGAAAGCCAAATGTTAATTTATAGTAATGTTAATACACTTTAATCTGCCTTTATATGTAACAATAAGCGGCTGGTATCTATGGTAATAAAATATAATTATTTTTCATAGGAAACCAACGTAATTGGCCAACGCTAGTTACAATAATTAACAATAATTGTTTTAGTATATACCACACTGCAGATGAATAGCCAGCACCAAATAGTTATTTTATTTTTTGTCAAATGGACAAAAACTCGCACAAGGTGATCGCTGCTTCGCTCGGGGGTGAATATGAAATCATATGAAATCATATTCACTGATTGAGTAGCCAATCAGAGCGCGCGTAATGTGATATTCACTGCATGGTGTTGTATATGCTAAAATAAAATCAACTTCAACCTTTCGCCTCATGCAGTTCTGTTTTCAGCTCTCAGTTTTCCACCTTCACTTTTGCAAATAGAGGGCTTCAGATTCGATTCGTGTATGACTTTTTCACTGCGAGTACGAATTTTCGACTCACAATATCATCTTACTCTCAAGGAAAGGAGGATTCTACCTGGAGTAAGATTCTTCCTAGAGAAATGAGAACAAGCTACTAGCAACATTTGTTTCTTCTAGTATATTTTAATAGTATTCCTCGAGTGTGAAAACCCGTAGCTCGTAGTCACTTTCCCGCTCGCATCTGAAGTTTGTATCAGTGTTTGACCTTTCTTCCTTGTTGCTATAGAGACCCTGCTACTAAATCGCGGGCGCGCTATTTTCATGACGTCATGCCAAAAATTAAGACTTGAACGATTACTGCATGTATCTCGCCGGGAACCGTAAATTTCAATGAAAATTTACAATTGCACCCAATTACGCCAAAGGCTTTCCGAAACCATTGATAGTGGTGGCTGTGGTTACCAAAACTAAGACCAGCTTTCGCTTTGGACATTTAAAATAAATTAGAATTTACAAACTACTACATGTATTATCCGTTTTAATTCCTATCAATCGATCAGGGCAGCATTACAAAGGGTTTGACAGTTTTTCATCCAATGAGAGCAGTTTTATAGGGAATAACACTGAAGTATAGTACATTGCTTTCACGGTTACGTACGGATCACGAACCCTGCCTGATTTTGTATACGAACTACACTGTAAAAACCAACTGGTTGAAACAACCAAAAATAATTGGTTTTGATTTGAGTCTGAGACAACCAAATATTTTTTGGTTGTTTCAACCATTTAGTTTTGGTAGAATTGATCATTTTTTTAATGGTTGATTTGACCGATATAGTAATGGTTGATTTGACCAAAACCTTTAGTTACTTTGACCAATAATTTATGGTCAAGGTGACCAATATATTCAAGGTTTTTTTGACCAATAAGGAATGGTGTTTTTGACTAATAATATTTGGTCAGCATGACCAATAATATATTGTCAAGGGAGTGAGTCTGAGACAACCAGTTCTGAATGGTTATTTCGACCAATGATAAATAGTTGAAAATCTAAATTTATTTGGTAGAATAAACCACCAGTTTCTGGTTGTAGTATGTTAGTTCCTTTTTTCACTTTATACCTTCCAAAAAGAATAATACATAAATATACACTGCCGAAATATATGTAGCAATACAATCAGACATTACTTTTACTAAACAATATTTATTCCTTTGCAAATTATGTGAAATATACAGTACATGTATATGGAAAAAATAACTATATTATCATGCATGCATGAAATATATAGGAAGTACATATCCTACGATTAGATGTCACGCTGCCTCTATACATAATCAGTTAATTCAACAGTTTACTTCGATTCCATTCATTATTTCAGCACCCTTTTCTATCACACACAACTTTTTGAAACTATATACAGGCTATAAGTAAAACCGGACATCTATGTTCTTGTTAGATTTAAAGATTCATGGATTAATTAATGAATCCTACTAATTCTATTACGTACATACAAATTCAAAATAATATCTTGCAGTCCAAAAAGTATCTTGCATAGTCCAAATCATGTTTGAAAAGTATATATATTAATGTCATCCTTAACTTGATCCTTAACAACTTCCGTTATAGTAAAAACTAAATCAAACTTAATCCAGCAATTCATGTGAAACCCGTCACGAAAGAGATATTACTATGAAAATCACAAGTGGTAAAATGTCACGTCAAGAGCCAGCCTAGAGGCAGCGTTCATCTGTACCACGTGATCGAAGTTTTGTATATACATGTACCACGTGCTGAAAATTATTGATTGTCTTTGCTAGCTTTTACGCTGAACGGCATGTTTGTTTATAAAAGCTGGGTCGATATTACGAGGGAAATGTATTAGCAAGGATTCGAGCTCAATAAACCGCCATTCGCTGGAATAAGGCCGACAAGCCAAGAGATCAGACATTGCGTGGTATGTAAAACTTCGATCACATGGTACATACAAAGTCTTCCATGGAGGCTGGCTCCCGACTGCATGTTTTACCACTCAAATAATTTGTATAGTAAATAAGTGCCATTAATACTAAGTATGATGTATAAATGAAGGTTGAAAAATATATATTCATGTAGAATCACTGGAAAACCCTTCTGTGCAGCCACGCAGCTACTCTTGGAAATTAAATTGTCTACACCTATTGGTAGAGAAACACCCCCGCTTTTCAAGGAGCATGCCAGTACTCTAAAAAACAGAAACATTTTTGGAGTGGCCAATCGGGTACAAGCTACATGTATTAAATGTATAACAGCTTGGTTATAGCATTATTATCACATTAATAATGTTTATGCCACCTTGGGGAAATGGACACATGACTATATTCCTTCTGCAGCCAAAGTCAGGGACTGCACATCCTCAAGTGTGCCTGACAACACCAGTCATGGGGACTTGCTCTCCTCCACTTCATGGGCAATACCAGTCTTAGCATCGTTCTATAAAAAAAATCAAACATACTATTTGTTATTGACCTGGAAGCAATTTGGCATCCAACCAATGTTTACAAACCCCTGGTTTCTGCTTTAGAACAGAAATTTACTATTCGTTATAAGCCTCAGATCCCTGTACAAGTAAGAAACTAAATAAAGAACTTATTGTATTACATCACCGTTGACAACAACATTCTCATGAAGCAGGCCACAGTTAACTAACGGCATAGGCACGTGCATTCAAAAGTCGAGAAATTATCGTAATGACCAGGAGGTACAATGCACAACCATTTACAGAAATTAGTTACCGTATCCCTTGTAATAATGTTCCCCTGGTCATTATGATAATGATAAATTATATCTCCAATTGTAGATATTTCTCAGTGATAGAATTTGCTAAGTGGATTATTGTTATGAAAGATTGAATTTATTGCTCAAAAACTTTTAAAAAATTCTCTGTAGCAGTTTTTTGGAAAACCCTGACTATTTTACCTTCTCTAAATAAATCTTCACAACTTTTTTCTTTTGCTAGCACAATAATATTTTGTTTGTCATCAAGATTTCGTAAGCTTTGGTAAATAATTTTAACCAGCTTGGATTCTAATCACTTCTATTGCCAGAAAGCTACACGTACATGTGTACATGTACAATCCTTTCAACATTTATTTTATAAGGTGAGAAATTAAGAATCTAAATTTTTGCCAACTTCCGCCCAAGGGTTTTAATAAAATATGCACTGCGTATGTCTCTCATAAGTTTGAACAGTTTCCAGTTCTTTAAGAAAATGAAGCCAGGAATATTTTAAATCAATTCTGGCCAACTGAAGTCCTCAAAGGAGTCCAGCCTACACAAATGCTGTTTTCGACATTTACCTGTTCATCCAAAAAACATAGACCATGCGAAAAACTACACAGGTGCATTTCAACAGATGAAAATAAGCTTGAATTTGTAACAGGACCTGGAACGTACGGCACAACCATGGGGCTGATCTAAGCCAGGACCTGGCTACAATGTAAATCACAGACTGAATTGGAATTTAGCATGTTGGAGGAATGAAAACTGGAGAAACCCGGAAAAACCCTTGGAGCAAGGGCAAAATACCAACAAACTCAACTCACAAATGGGGCCACAGAGGTAAAAGGCAAAGTGCTACCCCGAAAATATATGGATTCACCAAGGCCAATGGCTGGTTTACAAATTCACTAACCATTTCCATTCAAATGGGCCATATACTATTCCAATTCAAATAAAAGTTTTTGTTTATGAATTCATTTGAAAATTATAAAAAAATCAAACATCTTAGAAGGACAACATTCCCTAAACATACATGATAGGAGATAGAAAGGATCGTGCTGGATTTTGTTGTTCTAAAATGTTTGATTTGCAAGTGATTTTCACTTGACCCTTGAGACACTGGCCAGTTGTAGTCAAAATGTATATTATGTTTATATGCATGTGGCCATTGTCCATGACAGTGCTACTTTGTATATTTAGTAGCTTACCGGAAGTATGGGACGGAAGTTATAATATGATTAACATACCGGTGCCCGCGAAGACTTCTGGGTAGAGCTGAGACACGAGGTTGACTATGTGTATTTTTATCATTATTTTATAGAATATACTCAAACACAACGCAATGTCCTTAGTCTCCTTCGCAACCGTCGGGTGCGATCGAAGGATTACTTTAAACTTACCGTCTATAATCTTCGAACTGTACGTCTTTAGTGTTTCGTTTCCTCCAAGAATATCAACCCATAAAGAGCCATTCACGGCCCAAACGACGTCTTGATGAGTTCTTAGCTTGGTTCCAAAACTCTTAAACTATTGTAACCTTCTGTAAATCCGCTGAAGTTGTAGGAAAACACCGCTCACAAACTGCATGCTTCGTCGTGCAATAGCCTGTACACAGACCTCCGTAATCCCTTCAAAGGAAGGAAAGGGAGGTCTGTACTACGGATGAGTTAATCGTGTTCTAGGTCACGTGGATAGTTACAGTAATGTTGCAACCAGTCGCTGATTGGCTGGTGCCTCATAGCGGGTGCTGATTGGCTTAGCGGTTATGTTGACCTTAGTTCTGGTTCCGTGGGAAAATCCGAGCGCGACTTCTCAAACCTCGAGTTCACGTGGTTCTCAAACTCTCGAATTCATCCAATCTTCCACTTCCTCCGAGGAAAGAAAGATCTCCAAATCCCTTCCTTCGAAGGGATTACGGAGGTCTGTGTATAGGCTATCGAAGAAGGGAATTTATTTTATTTTCCCCGCTTACCAGCGCGTCCTCCCTCTTTGTCTCTTGCATTGCCGTTAACAATAGGAAATGAACAATCTGAAATCTACAATGTGTACCGTCTAGTGTTTCTCGGCCAATGGAAATCGAGATGTAATTTATGCAAAATTATGCCGCAACACGATTAACGACAGTGTAGCACAGACGTCCCTTCCCGAGTTTTGAGGGGATACGGACGGCTGTACACAGGCTATCGTGCAACCGTTGAAATCGTTCGCCCGCCGAAACCTGATATGCTCATGAGCGTTGCCACTGACCGAATACTATACTGTAGTTACTAGCCTCTATACTTGTGTACCAGGAGACACGGTTGTACTCGCGGAACAACTGCGGACTAGATCGATTGATCTTCCGGACTCTTTTCATAATAATATTTCGTACTATAGAGTTATTTTTCGTTTATTAATGCATAAGCAATTTACATGCAAACTTCCTCGCAAAGTAGATATTTTTTAAATACCCGGTTCTCCGTATCTGAGACAATTTCCGGACTCTGCTTTATAATTTTTACCCACTCGCTGCGATCTATACGGCATAGGAATCGGCTCATGAAACTAGACTTCGGCATGCCTATGTGGTTTCAAAGAGTTTTTAGTTAACTCCAAGGAAGAGATAATTCAACTCCTTCGGTTGGGTGATTTTAACGCTTAAATTTTACTCCAAATTGTACTCCAAATCTCTGAAATCACAATAGTAATCTTGTCAAATCGTTAATTGTTTTGTTTTAGTTTCAACATCCTGGTAAAAATATTCCTAATTGAATGTACCTCATTTACTTGGTAAATAAGTTGAATATAGCAAAAGTCCAACCATTTTGAAAATGTCAATTCTACCATTAAGAAACGGTTATTTCTATGTATAATTACAACCATTTCCAAATAAGTAGATTGTACCATTATGATTGGTTAAAGTAACCATTTGTAATTGGTTGTTTTGTCGTAATTAATACAACTATGGCTAACCAATTTAAAAAGATTAATCTGACCATTCTAAAAAGGTTAATTTTACCATAGTTTTTTGGTTATATTTGGACCATTCGTGATTGGTCAAAAGAACCATTAATAAATGGTTGCAACCATTAAAATTGGTTGTTTCAACCAGTTATTTAAAGGTTAATATTACCATATTTTTTGGGTTGTATTTTGACCATTTATAATTGGTCAAAAGAACCATTTATAAATGGTTTTGGTTGTTTCAACCAGTTGGTTTTTACAGCGTATAGCTAGAAAAAGTGCCGTTTTTAGAAGATGTCTACGAGTTCAGGCTTTTCTTGTGAGCACTATCTCAACAGCCACAATGTTTTTCTAGACAATTCTGAAGAACAGGAGAGCAACATTGCCAGCCTTAAACGTCATTTCCCCTTGGCATTGAGTGGCCTGAACAAACCCATTACGAAGAGCCAACCATTTCGTGTTCTGGGCATTGGAAGTGGGATGGGACAGAGGGATCTAGAAATCCTTCAGATCATCACTGAATACTACAGACAGAGCAGCTCGGGGAAGATCGACATATTCAACAGAGTTATATAGAGCCAAACGAATACATGCTTAGAAAGTACATGAAGTCAATAGAGCATCTCCCCAACGTACTTACAACAGAAGCCAACATAAACTTTGATTTTCAACAAGTAAGCTTTCAGAAGTATACACACGAGCGTGAACAGGTTCATGGCTGCAAGTTTGACATGGTTCACTTCATTCACAGCATCTACTTCGTTGACGTGGAGTCAGCTCTACTCTACTGTTACAACGAAGTCCTTGGAGAAAAAGGAGTGATTGTGTGTATCGTAGAGAATCGTGAAAACCTTATCTACAAGATGCATAACAAGGTTAAGGAACTCGAGCAAGAGCTGGAGGGTACTACATCTCCAACAATTTGCAGTGATTATGTGACCGAAGTTGCTATTCAGCACCAATGGGTGTTCGAGGAGCATCGGATGGATTTTGTTGCCGATATTACAGAGATATTCAAGAAAAATTCAACCAAAGGTGATCTTTTGCTGGATTTCCTAACTCAGCGAATGAACTTTCGAGATGTAGCTGAGAAAAAGAAGGTCGAGAAGACGGAGGAGGTTTTAAAGGATCTTTCTTGGCAGGAGGAGGATGGAAAAAGGAAGGCGAAGATGGTTAACGATTTGATAATAATTTTTAAAGGATGTTAGAAAACCGAACTCGGACCACTGTGAAGGATGCGCCGTAAAAACATTGAAGAACACTAGAGCAGATCCCCGTAACTTCGAATGAACTAAGCTTGACCATAAAGCAGTATTAGAAGAGAAATACCCAGGAAATAAACACCTTACTTTCCTTTTCTATTATAAAATAACCCACAGAAAGCGTGCGCTCTGATTCGATGAAAACTATATGTTACTACAACTGGAAACATAGCAATGTTGCGCGCGCTCTGAATTTCACTTTTGATTATCCAATTTAAGGAGCGATTTCATTTTTCGTACTCGGTGTTTTATTTGTTTTATAAACTAAGGAAATAGAAAACGCTAGTTCTGTGTTTCCATAGAGAGAACTCGATATTGACTTTCGGCTCGTGTTTCCACAGCCATTTCATTTTCTCACAAACTTTCACTTGTACCGGTTTCTATAATTCGATGGAACACGAAAAATGTTTTCTATTTGTTAAATAGAAAACGTCGCGGTTAGTTGCTAGGGTACGCCTTTTCCTAATCATACATTCAAGTCAGATCGCCTGTGGCTAATTCATTGTAGTGCTATACAACACAGATTTCTATATTAATATACATAAAAAGATAAAACGTTCCGACGGGAAAATTACGCTTTCATCTGCCTTTCTTTTGGGCACTGAGTTGAAGGTGTAGGCCTTGTGAAACAATCTCGTTCACGAACTGCAAATGGTTAGACCTTCACGTCTTCTCTAATTAGGACGTAAAATCGTTGGCCCCACGTCGGCCTCAAGTTTATCAGTCTCACCAGACTGTCACGAGTTACCGACGTCAGTTAAATAAAGTTACTTGAACGGCTTGACTTTTGCTATACTTTACTTACTAAAATGGACGTTTTATGATGTTAGCAGGATGTAATTAAGTAATAATCCGTGTAAAAAGAACGCTAAACTCCATTGTTCTGCGGCATTGAGCCTCCCTCACATGGGATTTGTCTGTGTTTTAGACTACGAAAACACTGGGTGATAATTATGAATATTCTGAATAAAAGTAGTAAAATGTCTTAGTTTCATTCCATTATTATGAACAAATTCTCTTCCAACCAATAGGAACAACCAAAACAATAGCTACAAAACAGGCACGATTGATACGGTTCCGAACATTCGATTTGCTTTAATTTATAAACGACATTTGAAACCGCAGTGCAAATCGTAGTTTTAATGTTTTGAGAAATTGGAGGAAATTACACGTCTTCCTAACCTTTAGGGCGATTGTCATGTTTCAACAAATGAGATCAAGAATTTTCACAATACAAAATTAATACATTGCGCCATCTGAATTCAGTTCGGTGCCGTACTTCTTACACGAATCATTACTTAAATCGAATCCAACGTGAATAGCTCGTGAAGGTTAGAAAAAGAAAGAAAATTCATTAGAGAGATTTATTGTGACTAAGGAAATCCTATTAGTGCTTACTAGGATTTTGTAGATAGTAGTTATGAATTAATGCATGTAATTATGAATGGTATAATATCCGTGCGATCTTGCAGGATAATTGTTAAATAGACGGTGTCTGCGTTACTAATTGAAAACAGAATATCACACTACACAAATTAGGAAGTCAAAACCGCAATCAAAAGTCGGTGCTTGGAGGACGGTTACCAATATTATAATTGTATAATTATGAACGAAATGAAACTGCATAATCAAGCTATTACCCCTGCCTGACATAGGTTTCACCGTTCAATGGAAAGTCTTAATTTTATAATGTTTTCATAACACCCCGTGTTTTTTCAGTCACATGCCGCGGGTGGTATCGATGCAGTGGGGAATTTCCTGAGTTTGTTTTCAAAATGGGAGAGCGGGGATAATAAATCTGAGCAGTTTAAGCAAACAGGTTAAAATATAACGACATTTATCATCTTCGTATCGTATCTGGTTTTACAAATTTGATTAAAAGTCTCAAATTTTAAAACGATAAAGTTTTCAAGAATTTACCTGTATAGATTTTTAGGGTTAGATAGAGCTGCTATATATTTCTACTGCAGTTGCATTTCAGTTTTTGTCAAGCTGGTTCGTGCGAATGTTGATTTATCGAAACTCAACATTTTAAAATTTACGGCAAAAACAACGATACACACTGAACCCTGTCAACTTCGATAAATGGCAAGTAATGTTGTTCAAAGTCATTTTAATCGACCTCAAATATGTTCTTATGTTCATCACATCACTGCTGCATGTCAATCAGGGCAGCATTATAGGGAATAATATTGAAGTATAGTACGGTGCTTTTACGGTTACGTACGGATCACGAACCCTGCCTGATTTTGTATACGAACTCTAGGCAGAAAAAGTCGCGTTTTTAGAAGATGTCTACCAGTTCAGGCTTTTTGGGTGAGCACTATCTCAACTAATTCATTGTGTTGTGAATACAGAACAGATGTATATTTTAATCTACATAGAAAGATAAAACATTTCGGCGCAAAAACACTTATAAAGCAAGGCGTGGCATGGTTTGAAGAAAAAACGGGCAATTCTAGTAATATTATGTTTTAATCTCCCCTTCTTTTGGGGTACTACATCAGAACAACCGGTGACACGAATACAATAATTCATTTGAATGTAGTTTTCAACCAATCACATAAGCTTTAATGCGAAAACCAATTAGCACTTGTTTTTCGGGACACTGCATGATATCTCGAATTCACCTGTGACGGCAGTACATCAGGAAACGTCATTCAGCATCCCCTCATTTTGCATCCACACTAATCTAAAGATCGACACTATTGAAGATGGCTTTCTCAGGTTTTCCATGTGAGCGCTCTCTACAAAGCTTCCGTGTTTTCCTAGACAAGTCTGAAGAACACGAGAGCAACATTGCCAGTCTTAAACGGCGTCATCTTCCTTTGGCATTGAGTGGCCTGAACAAAGCCATTACGAAGGGCCAGCCATTTCGTGTTCTGGGCATTGGAAGTGGGATGGGACAGATAGATCTAGAAATCCTTCAGATCATCACTGAGTACTACAGACAGAGCAGCTCGGAGAAGATCGACATATTCAACAGAGTTATAGAGCCAAACGAATACATGCTTGGAAAGTACAAGAAGTCAATAGAGCATCTCCCCAACCCACTTACAACAGAAGCCAACATAAACTTTGATTTGCAACAAGCAAGCTTTCAGACGTATGCGCACGAGCGTGAACAGGTTCATGGCTGCAAGTTTGACATGGTTCACTTCATTCACAGCATCTACTTTGTTGAAGTGGAGTCAGCTCTACTCTACTGTTACAACGAAGTCCTTGGAGAAAAAGGAGTGATTGTGTGTTATGTGCAAAGCCGTGAAAACCTTTTCTTCAAGATGCGCGACGAAGTGAAGGAACTCGAGCAAGAGCTGCAGGGTATCACATCAGCGACAATTTGTAACGAAGACGTGGTCAACGTCGCTACGCATCAGAAATGGGTGTTTGAGGAGCATCGGACGGATTTTGAAGTCGATATTACAGAGATTTTCAAGAAAAATTCAACTGAAGGTGATCTTTTGCTGGAGTTCCTAACTCAGCGTATGAACTTTCGAGATGTACATGTAGCTGAAAAAAAGAAGGTTGAGAAGACGGAGCACGTTTTAAAGGATCTTTCTTGGCAGGAGGAGGATGGAAAAAGGAAGGCGAAGATAGTTAACAATTTGATAATAATTTGGAAGGGATGTTACTAGAAAACTGAACTCGGGCCACTGTGCAGGACACGCCGTAATATCTTTAGACGAAGGCTAGAGCAGAGCCCCATGACTTCGAATAAACTGACAACTCGGGCATCAAGTCAGATCGCGTTTGGCTAATTCATTGTAGTGTTATACATGTAAAGGGCAAACATTTCAGAGGAAAAATACTTATAAATCAAGGTGTGGTTTGACGACAAATAGGGATAAGGTTGGTCAAGAAAGCCAAATGTTAATTTATAGTAATGTTAATACACTTTAATCTGCCTTTATATGTAACAATAAGCGGCTGGTATCATTTTCATGACGTCATGCCAAAAATTAAGACTTGACCGATTACTGTATCTCGCCGGGAATCGTAAATTTCAATGAAAATTTACAATTGCACCCATGCAATTACGCCAAAGGCTTTCCAAAACCATTGATAGTGGTGGCTGTGGTTACCAAAACTAAGACCAGCTTTCGCTTTGGACATTTAAAATAAATTAGAATTTACAAACTACTACATGTATTATCCGTTTTAATTCCTATCAATCGATCAGGGCAGCATTATATAGTTCGTATACAAAATCAGGCAGGGTTCGTGATCCGTACGTAACCGTGAAAGCAATGTACTATATTTCAGTATTATTCCCTATAAAACTGCTCTCATTGGATGAAAAACTGTCAAACCCTTTGTATATGCCGTAGATCGCAGCGAGTGGGTAAAAATTATAAAGCAGAGTCCGGAAATTGTCTCAGATACGGAGAACCGGGTATTTAAAAAATATCTACTTTGCGAGGAAGTTTGCATGTAAATTGCTTAGGCATTAATAAACGAAAAATAATACTATAGTACGAAATATTATTATGAAAAGAGTCCGGAAGATCAATCGATCTAGTCCGCAGTTGTTCCGCGAGTACAACCGCGTGTCTCCTGGTACACAAGTATAGAGACTGGTAACTACAGTATAATATTCGGTCAGTGGCAACGCTCATGAGCATATCAGGTTTCGGCGGGCGAACGATTTCAACGGTTGCACGATAGCCTGTGTACAGCCGTCCGTATCCCCTCAAAACTCGGGAAGGGACGTCTGTGCTACACTGTCGTTAATCGTGTTCCGGCATAATTTTGCATAAATTACATCTCGATTTCCATTGGCCGAGAAACACTAGACGGTACACATTATAGATTTCAGATTGTTCATTTCCTATTGTTAACGGCAATGCAAGAGACAAAGAGGGAGGACGCGCTGGTAAGCGGGGAAAATAAAATAAATTCCCTTCTTCGATAGCCTATACACAGACCTCCGTAATCCCTTCGAAGGAAGGGATTTGGAGATCTTTCTTTCCTCGGAGGAAGTGGAAGATTGGATGAATTCGAGAGTTTGAGAACCACGTGAACTCGAGGTTTGAGAAGTCGCGCTCGGATTTTCCCACGGAACCAGAACTAAGGTCAACTGACATAACCGCTAAGCCAATCAGCACCCGCTATGAGGCACCAGCCAATCAGCGACTGGTTGCAACATTCCTGTAACTATCCACGTGACCTAGAACACGATTAACTCATCCGTAGTACAGACCTCCCTTTCCTTCCTTTGAAGGGATTACGGAGGTCTGTGTACAGGCTATTGCACGACGAAGCATGCAGTTTGTGAGCGGTGTTTTCCTACAACTTCAGCGGATTTACAGAAGGTTACTATAGTTTAAGAGTTTTGGAACCAAGCTAACAACTCATCAAGACGTCATTTGGGCCGTGAATGGCTCTTTATGGGTTGATATCCTTGGAGGAAACGAAACACTAAAGACGTACAGTTCGAAGATTATGGACGGTAAGTTTAAAGTAATCCTTAATTTACCTACAAGTAGATATGTTGATCAGTAGGTCCCTTAATAATACTAACAAAATGTAAATGAGTATTTCATGGATGAACTAACTATAAATGCATGTGGCCCAGGGTCCAACTGCTGAGTTAATAAATTTGACTCTCACGTTGACGAGCAGATCTAGAGTGAAATCTAGAGTCTGACATTACAACTTAAATACACATTGGCGACTCGCATTAACATCTAGCTACAAGCTTAGGACATTGTAGTCTCCTTCGATCACATCCGACGGTTGCGAAGGAGACTAAGGACATTGCGTTGTGTTTGAGTATATTCTATAAAATAATGATAAAAATACACATACAGTCAACCTCGTGTCTCAGCTCTACCCAGAAGTCTTCGCGGGCACCGGTATGTTAATCATATTATAACTTCCGTCCCATACTTCCGGTAAGCTACTAAATATACAAAGTAGCACTGTCATGGACAATGGCCACATGCATATAAACAAAATATACATTTTGACTACAACTCACTAGTGTCTCAAGGGTCAAGTGAAAATCACTTGCAAATCAAACATTTTAGAACAACAAAATCCAGCACGATCCTTTCTATCTCCTATCATGTATGTTTAGGGAATGTTGTCCTTCTAAGATGTTTGATTTTTTTATAATTTTCAAATGAATTCATAAACAACTTTTATTTGAATTGGAATAGTATATGGCCCATTTGAATGGAAATGGTTAGTGAATTTGTAAACCAGCCATTGGCCTTGGTGAATCCATATATTTTCGGGGTAGCACTTTGCCTTTCACCTCTGTGGCCCCATTTGTGAGTTGAGTTTGTTGGTATTTTGCCCTTGCTCCAAGGGTTTTTCCGGGTTTCTCCAGTTTTCATTCCTCCAACATGCTAAATTCCAATTCAGTCTGTGATTTACATTGTAGCCAGGTCCTGGCTTAGATCAGCCCCATGGTTGTGCCGTACGTTCCAGGTCCTGTTACAAATTCAAGCTTATTTTCATCTGTTGAAATGCACCTGTAGTTTTTCGCATGGTCTATGTTTTTTGGATGAACAGGTAAATGTCGAAGACAGCATTTGTGTAGGCTGGACTCCTCTGAGGACTTCAGTTGGCCAGAATTGATTTAAAATATTCCTGGCTTCATTTTCTGTTCAAACTGTTCAAACTTATGAGAGACAACGCAGTGCATATTTTATTAAAACCCTTGGGTGGAAGTTGGCAAAAATTTAGATTCTTAATTTCTCACCTTATAAAATAAATGTTGAAAGGATTGTTCATGTACACATGTACGTGTAGCTTTCTGGCAATAGAAGTGATTAGAATCCAAGCTGGTTAAAATTATTTACCAAAGCTTACGAAATCTTGATGACAAACAAAATATTATTGTGCTAGCAAAAGAAAAAAGTTGTGAAGATTTATTTAGAGAAAGTAAAATAGTCAGGGTTTTCCAAAAAACTGCTACAGAGAATTTTTTTAAAGTTTTTGAGCAATAAATTCAATCTTTCATAAGAATAATCCACTTAGCAAATTCTATCACTGAGAAATATCTACAATTGGAGATATAATTTATCATTATCATAATGACCAGGGGAACATTATTACAAGGGATACGATAACTAATTTCTGTAAATGGTTGTGCATTGTACCTCCTGGTCATTACGATAATTTCTCGACTTTTGAATGCACGTGCCTATGCCGTTAGTTAACTGTGGCCTGTTTCATGAGAATGTTGTTGTCAACGGTGATGTAATACAATAAGTTCTTTATTTAGTTTCTTACTTGTACAGGGATCTGAGGCTTATAACGAATAGTAAATTTCTGTTCTAAAGCAGAAACCAGGGGTTTGTAAACATTGGTTGGATGCCAAATTGCTTCCAGGTCAATAACAAATAGTATGTTTCATTTTTTATAGAACGATGCTAAGACTGATATTGCCCATGAAGTGGAGGAGAGCAAGTCCCCATGACTGGTGTTGTCATGCAGGCACACTTGAGGATGTGCAGTCCCTGACTTTGGCTGCAGAAGGAATATAGTCATGTGTCCATTTCCCCAAGGTGGCATAAACATTATTAATGTGATAATAATGCTATAACCAAGCTGTTATACATTTAATACATGTAGCTTGTACCCGATTGGCCACTCCAAAAATGTTTCTGTTTTTTAGAGTACTGGCATGCTCCTTGAAAAGCGGGGGGGTTTCTCTGCCAATAGGTGTAGACAATTTCATTTCCAAGAGTAGCTGCATGGCTGCACAGAAGGGTTTTCCAGTGATTCTACATGAATATATATATTTCAACCTTCATTTATACATCATACTTAGCATTAATGGCACTTATTTACTATACAAATTATTTGAGTGGTAAAACATGCAGTCGGGAGCCAGCCTCCATGGAAGACTTTGTATGTACCATGCATGTGATCGAAGTTTTACATACCACGCAATGTCTGATCTCTTGGCTTGTCGGCCTTATTCCAGCGAATGGTGGTTTATTGAGCTCGAATCCTTGCTAATACATTTCCCTCGTAATATCGACCCAGCTTTTATAAACAAACATGCCGTTCAGCGTAAAAGCTAGCAAAGACAATCAATAATTTTCAGCACGTGGTACATGTATATACAAAACTTCGATCATGCACGTGGTACAGACGAACGCTGCCTCTAGGCTGGCTCTTGACGTGACATTTTACCACTTGTGATTTTCATAGTAATATCTCTTTCGTGACTGGTTTCACATGAATTGCTGGATTAAGTTTGATTTAGTTTTTACTATAACGGAAGTTGTTAAGGATCAAGTTAAGGATGACATTAATATATATACTTTTCAAACATGATTTGGACTATGCAAGATACTTTTTGGACTGCAAGATATTATTTTGAATTTGTATGTACGTAATAGAATTAGTAGGATTCATTAATTAATCCATGAATCTTTAAATCTAACAAGAACATACATGTCCGGTTTTACTTAGCCTGTATATAGTTTCAAAAAGTTGTGTGTGATAGAAAAGGGTGCTGAAATAATGAATGGAATCGAAGTAAACTGTTGAATTAACTGATTATGTATAGAGGCAGCGTGACATCTAATCGTACTTCCTATATATTTCATGCATGCATGATAATATAGTTATTTTTTCCATATACATGTACTGTATATTTCACATAATTTGCAAAGGAATAAATATTGTTTAGTAAAAGTAATGTCTGATTGTATTGCTACATATATTTCGGCACTGTATATTTCTGTATTATTCTTTTTGGAAGGTATAAAGTGAAAAAAGGAACTAACATACTACAACCAGAAACTAGTGGTTTATTCTACCAAATAAATTTAGATTTTCAACTATTTATCATTGGTCGAAATAACCATTCAGAACTGGTTGTCTCAGACTCACTCCTTTGACAATATATTATTGGTCATGCTGACCAAATATTATTAGTCAAAAACACCATTCCTTATTGGTCAAAAAAACCTTGAATATATTGGTCACCTTGACCATAAATTATTGGTCAAAGTAACCCAAGGTTTTGGTCAAATCAACCATTACTATATCGGTCAAATCAACCATTAAAAAAATGATCAATTCTACCAAAACTAAATGATTGAAACAACCAAAAAATATTTGGTTGTCTCAGACTCAAATCAAAACCAATTATTTTTGGTTGTTTCAACCAGTTGGTTTTTACAGTGTAGGAATCGGCTCATGAAACTAGACTTCGGCATGCCTATGTGGTTTCAAAGAGTTTTTAGTTAACTCCAAGGAAGAGATAATTCAACTCCTTCGGTTGGGTGATTTTAACGCTTAAATTTTACTCCAAATTGTACTCCAAATCTCTGAAATCACAATACTAATCTTGTCAAATCGTTAATTGTTTTGTTTTAGTTTCAACATCCTGGTAAAAATATTCCTAATTGAATGTACCTCATTTACTTGGTAAATAAGTTGAATATAGCAAAAGTCCAACCATTTTGAAAATGTCAATTCTACCAGTAAGAAACGGTTATTTCTATGTATAATTACAACCATTTCCAAATGGGTAGATTGTACCATTATGATTGGTTAAAGTAACCATTTGTAATTGGTTGTTTTGTCGTAATTAATACAACTATGGCTAACCAATTTAAAAAGATTAATCTGACCATTCTAAAAAGGTTAATTTTACCATAGTTTTTTGGTTATATTTGGACCATTCGTGATTGGTCAGAAGAACCATTAATAAATGGTTGCAACCATTAAAATTGGTTGTTTCAACCAGTTATTTAAAGGTTAATATTACCATATTTTTGGGGTTGTATTTTGACCATTTATAATTGGTCAAAAGAACCATTTATAAATGGTTTTGGTTGTTTCAACCAGTTGGTTTTTACAGCGTATACCTAGAAAAAGTGCCGTTTTTAGAAGATGTCTACGAGTTCAGGCTTTTCTTGTGAGCACTATCTCAACAGCCACAATGTTTTTCTAGACAATTCTGAAGAACACGAGAGCAACATTGCCAGTCTTAAACGTCATCTCCCCTTGGCATTGAGTGGCCTGAACAAACCCATTACGAAGAGCCAACCATTTCGTGTTCTGGGCATTGGAAGTGGGATGGGACAGAGGGATCTAGAAATCCTTCAGATCATCACTGAATACTACAGACAGAGCAGCTCGGGGAAGATCGACATATTCAACAGAGTTATAGAGCCAAACGAATACATGCTTAGAAAGTACAAGAAGTCAATAGAGCATCTCCCCAACCCACTTACAACAGAAGCCAACATAAACTTTGATTTTCAACAAGTAAGCTTTCAGAAGTATACACACGAGCGTGAACAGCTTCATGGCTGCAAATTTGACATGGTTCACTTCATTCACAGCATCTACTTCGTTGACGTGGAGTCAGCTCTACTCTACTGTTACAACGAAGTCCTTGGAGAAAAAGGAGTGATTGTGTGTATCGTAGAGAATCGTGAAAACCTTATCTACAAGATGCATAACAAGGTTAAGGAACTCGAGCAAGACCTGCAGGGTACCACATCTCCAACAATTTGCAGTGATTATGTGACCGAAGTTGCTATTCGGCACAAATGGGTGTTCGAGGAGCATCGGATGGATTTTGTAGCCGATATTACAGAGATTTTCAAGAAAAATTCAACCAAAGGTGATCTTTTGCTGGATTTCCTAACTCAGCGAATGAACTTTCGAGATGTAGCTGAGAAAAAGAAGGTCGAGAAGACGGAGGAGGTTTTAAAGGATATTTCTTGGCAGGAGGAGGATGGAAAAAGGAAGGCGAAGATGGTTAACGATTTGATAATAATTTTGAAAGAATGTTAGAAAACCGAACTCGGACCACTGTTAAGGCCGGATGCGCCGTAAAAACATCAAAGAAGGCTAGAGCAGATCCCCGTGACTTGGAATGAACTACGCTTGGCCATAAGGCAGTATTATAGAAGTTAAATACCTAGGAAATCAACACCTTACTTCCCTTTTCTATTATAAAATAACCCCACAGAAAGCGTGCGCTCTGATTCGATGAAAACTATATGTTTCTACAACTGGAAACATAGCAATGTTGCGCGCGTTCTGAATTTCACTTTTGGTTATCCAATTTAAGGAGCGATTTCATTTTTCGTACTCGGTGTTTTGACTTAGGGCTCGTGTTTCCACAGCCATTTCATTTTCTCACAAACTTTCACTTGTACCGGTTTCTATAATTCGATGGAACACGAAACATGTTTTCTATTTGTTAAATAGAAAACGTCGCGGTTAGTTGCTAGGGTACGCCTTTTCCTAATCATACATTCAAGTCAGATCGCCTGTGGCTAATTCATTGTAGTGCTATACAACACAGATTTCTATATTAATATACATAAAAAGATAAAACGTTCCGACGGGAAAATTACGCTTTCATCTGCCTTTCTTTTGGGCACTGAGTTGAAGGTGTAGGCCTTGTGAAACAATCTCGTTCACGAACTGCAAATGGTTAGACCTTCACGTCTTCTCTAATGAGGACGTAAAATCGTTGGTCTCATTTCGGCATCAAGTTTATCAGTCTCACCAGACTGTCACGAGTTACCGACGTCAGTTAACTGAATAAAGTTAATTGAACGGCCTGACTTTTGCTATACTTTACTTACTAAAATGGACGCTTTATGTTGTTAGTAGGATGTAATTAAGTAATAATATGTGTAAAAAGAACGCTCAAGTCCATTGTTCTGCGGCATTGAGCCTCCCTCACATGGGATTTGTCTGTGTTTTAGACTACTAAAACACTGGGTGATAATTATGAATATTCTGAAATAAAAGTAGTAAAATCTCTTAGTTTCATTCCATTATTATGAACAAATTCTCTTCCAACCAATAGGAACAACCAAAAACAATAGCTACAAAACAGGCACGATTGATAAGGTTCCGAACATTCGATTTGTTTTAATTTATAAACGACATTTGGAACCGCAGTGCAAATCGTAGTTTTAATGTTTTGAGAAATTGGTGGAAATTACACGTCTTCCTAACCTTTAGGGCGATTGTCATGTTTCAACAAATGAGATCAAGAATTTTCACAATACAAAATTAATACTTTGCCCCATCTGAATTCAGTTCGGTGCCGTACTTCTTACACGAATCATTACTTAAATCGAATCCAATTAACGTGAATAGCTCGTTAACGTTAGAAAAAGAAAGAAAATTCATTAGAGAGATTTATTGTGACAAAGAAATCCTATTAGCGCTTACTAGGATTTTGTAGATAGTAATTATGAATTAATGCATGTAATTATGAATGGTCCGTTTATAGGTCACGGTTGGCTAAGAAACTGGTGATAATATCCGTGCGATCTTGCAGGATAATTGTTAAATAGACGGTGTCTGCGTTACTAATTGAAAACAGAATATCACACTACACAAATTAGGAAGTCAAAACCGCAATCAAAAGTCGGTGCTTGGAGGATGGTTAACAATATTATAATTGTATAATTATGAATGAAATGAAACTGCATAATCAAGCTATTACCCCTGCCTGACATAGGTTTCACCGTTCAATGGAAAGTCTTAATTTTATAATGTTTTCATAACACCCCGTGTTTTTTCAGTCACATGCCGCGGGTGGTATCGATGCAGTGGGGAATTTCCTGAGTTTGTTTTCAAAATGGGAGAGCGGGGATAATAAATCTGAGCAGTTTAAGCAAACAGGTTAAAATATAACGACATTTATCATCTTCGTATCGTGTCTGGTTTTACAAATTTGATTAAAAGTCTCGAATTTTAAAACGATAACGTTTTCAAGCATTTACATGTATAGATTTTTAAGGTTAAATAGAGCTGCTATATATTTCCACTGCAGTTGCATTTCAGTTTTTGTCAAGCTGGTTCGTGCGAATGTTGATGAATCGAAACTCAACATTTTAAAATTTACGGCAAAAACAACGATACACACTGAACCCTGTCAACTTCGATAAAGTGGCAAGTAATGTTGTTCAAAGTCATTTTAATCGACCTCAAATATGTGCTTATGTTCATCACACCACTGCTGTCAATCAGGGCAGCATTATAGGGAATAACATTGAAGTATAGTACCGTTCCGTACGGATCACGAACCCTGCCTGATTTTGTATACGAACTCTAGCCAGAAAAAGTCGCGTTTTTAGAAGATGTCAACCAGTTCAGGCTTTTTGTGTGAGCACGATCTCAACTAATTCATTGTGCTGTGAATACAGCACATATTTCTATTTTAATATCATAGAAAGATAAAACATTTGGGCGCAAAAACACTTATAAACCAAGGCGTGGCATGGTTTGAAGAAAAAAACGGGCAATTGCGACGATAATTTCTAGTAATATTATATGTTTGAATCTGCCTTTCTTTAGTGGTACTACATCAGAACAACCGGTACGGTGACACAAACTCAATAATCCACAAAAAGGTTTCAGAATGACATCAATCACGGTATTTGAATGTAGTTTTCGACCAATCACATAAGCTTTAATGCGAATACCAATTAGCAGTTGTTTTTGGACATTGATATCTCGAATTCACCTGTGACGGCAGTACATCAGCAAACGTTATTCAGCATCCCCTCATTTTGCATCCACACTAATCTAAAGATCGACACTATTGAAAATGGCTTTCTCGGGTTTTCCATGTGAGCGCTCTCTACAAAGCTTCCGTGTTTTCCTAGATAAGGCTGAGCAACACAAGAGCAACATTTCCAGCCTTAAACATCATCTTCCTTTGGCATTCAGTAGACTGAACCAACCCACTACGAAGAGCCAGCCGTTTCGTGTTCTGGGCATTGGAAGTGGGATGGGACAGATAGATCTAGAAATCCTTCAGATCATCACTGAGTATTACAGACAGAGTACCTCGGGGAAGATCGACATATTCAACAGAGCTATTGAGCCAAACGAATACATGCTTGGAAAGTACAAGAAGTCAATAGAGCATCTCCCCAACCCACTTACAACAGAAGCCAACATAAACTTTGATTTGCAACAAGCAAGCTTTCAGACGTATGCGCACGAGCGTGAACAGGTTCATGGCTGCAAGTTTGACATGGTTCACTTCATTCACAGCATCTACTTTGTTGAAGTGGAGTCAGCTCTACTCTACTGTTACAACGAAGTCCTTGGAGAAAAAGGAGTGATTGTGTGTTATGTACAAAGCCGTGAAAACCTTATCTACAAGATGCACAGCAAAGTGAAGCAACTCGAACAAGAGCTCCAGGGTACAGCATCTGCGACAATTTGCAACGAAGACGTTGTCAACGTCGCTACGCATCAGAAATGGGTGTTCGAAGAGCACCGGATGGATTTTGAAGCCGATGTTACAGAGATTTTCAAGAAAAATTCAACCGAAGGCGATCTTTTCCTGGATTTCTTAACTCACCAAGTGAACTTTCGAGTTGTAGTCGAGAAAAAGAAGGTCGAAAAGACGGAGCAGGTTTTAAAGGATCTTTCTTGGCAGGAGGAAGATGGAAAAAGGAAGGCAAAGATGGTTAATGATTTGATAATAATTTTGAAAGGGTGTTAGAAAACTAAACTCGGACCACTGTAAAGACCGGATGCGCCGTAAAAACATCGAAGAAGACTAGAGCAGATCCCCGTGACTTGGAATGAACTACGCTTGACCATAAGGCAGTATTAGAAGAGAAATACCCAGGAAATCAACACCTTACTTCCCTTTTCTATTATACGATAACCCAGAGAAAGCGTGCGGTCTTGTTCGATGGAAGCTATGTTTCTATAATTCTATGGAACCATAGCAATGTTGCATGCGCTCTGAATTTCACTTTTGATTATCCAATCGAAGGAGCGATTTCATTTTTCGTACGGTGTTTTATTCGTTTTATAAAGGAAATAAAAAACGCTAGTTCTGTGTTTCCATAGAGGTATAGACACACTTGTGGAAACTTGACAGAACTCGATATTGACTTTGGGCTCGTGTTCCCGCGGCAATTTCATTTTCTCACTATTTTTCACTTGTGTTTTTATAACTCGATGGAACACGATTCTAGATCTGTCTTCTATTTGTTAAATAGAACACGTCGTTTAGTTGCTAGGGTACCCCTTTTCCTAATCATACATCCAAGTCATCAAGTCAGATCGCGTTTGGCTAATTCATTGTAGTGTTATACATGTAAATATAAAACGTTTCAGAGGAAAAATGCTTATAAATCAAGGGGTGGTATGACGAAAAATAGGGATAATAAGGTTGGTCAAGAAAGCCAAATGTTAATTTATAGTAATGTTAATACACTTTAATCTGCTTTTATGTGTAACAATAAGCGGTTGGTATCTATTGTAATAAAATTGACGTTTTATGAATCAAATCCATCATGAAGAATAGCTTCGGTTAGAAAAAGAAAGGCAATTCATTAGTGAGATTTATTGTGACAAGGTTGACATAACTAAAAGCAAAATAATACAGTCAGTGCTCAGTAGGATCTGTGTACGGATAGCAGGATTTTAGCTAGGGTTTGGGTTAAGGTGAGGCAAAATCATAAATAGCATGGGAACAACGTTGTAAGAACGTGCAGAGGGTGAGTGCATATACATGTATATTCGAGTGCCGGAGAGCTGCTAAAATAAACAATAATTGACAAAACAATGTGGTGGCCTGGTGATATGAGAGTGAAGGGCGTGGGTGAAGTTCCTTGGGGAAGGGAGGGCATTGGCAGCCCTACCCCTCTCCCCTTATATGACTCTGGCTAAAAACCTAAGTAGGGTGAGTTAATGAACATATATGTCCAGCAGCCACCCAATATACCACAAGTGCAGGGGTTATGGAATTGGAACTTGGAATTTGAGGGATGTAGCTGTACTGGGAAGCGTGCAATCTTGTTTTCAGTTTTCCATACATTTATCTGTAACAACGAGTCAAATTCAACGTGAAAAGTTATAGACAATGTATGGAAAACTGCAAACACGATTGCACGCTTCCTAGCACAGCTACATCCCTCAACTGAATTTTGATCAGTTATAAGAGTCATTGTCTGAGAAAACCGGGCAGAACCGAAAGATGGGGGTCGGCCGATTTCCTTAATTTTTTCAGCACTTAGTAGGTACCTGATAAGATAACGAACGGTGGTATTTAAAGTTCCACTCGCCTTTTTGTTTCTGAGATTGACAACCCCCTCCATTTTTGGCCTAGATAGGCCTTAAAAACGGTAAAATCTGGGCTAACTTTGAAAGACAGTCAAAGTCACTACGCACAACTGAGGGCTTTGCTACACTTTGTGTGCATTATATACTATTGAAATAGCATGTTCATGTTTGAAAAACTCTAGTCGTAGAAATTCTTTTTTTTTTAATATTCGGATAAAATTCGGTATTTTAGCTTATCACGAAAATCACCAGAATGGAGTCATTTTTAAGGGGCTGTTTCTCAAAAGTGCGGTAGTTTATTTAAACATTAAAATCGTTTTTCAGTAGTCTACACAATTGCCATAAAAAAATCTGCAAAGTATTGATTGGCACTACTCAATGATTTAGCGTGAGCCGTGTGAGAAATAGCTGAAAATGTGCATATATTAACCTTTTTTCCCCGCCAAATTTTTAGTCATATCATTCCGGCGTGTAGATTTGTCAAAGTATTATAGCATAACCTAATGAAAATGGCTCAGAAGACTATTACTTTATATCGGAACGTTTTAGGAAGAGGTAAAATGGTAAATATTTGATGTTTACATAAGTAAAACTCGCTGACCTTCGAAAGACCCAGGCCAGTTTCCCGCGAAATAAAGTTATTGTTGTCTCGCTAGGGCAGTTGTGCTTGTCGAAACGCTTAACAGTGAAATAAGGAATCTACGATTAGCAGATCTATTGAGTTTGATGATAGTGGGCTATGATTATACATCCTTATAACCAGTAAAAATACATGTAGCATTGAATCATTCTCAGAGAGAGTAACGTGACGTGTCACGCAAGACCGGCTAAACAAATTAACAATAAATCGTACATATTATATGCATTGCAAATGTTTTTCCTCAGAGACATGTCTTCATTTACATGTAACTTGATGGAGGAGGATGAGAAATAATGCTGGGAATTGTTGGGATGTTCGAGTTAATACATCAGAAAAATGCTATTACAACTGAAAAACCTCGCCGGCAGAATTTAATCACAAAATGCAAAATCACAAAATGGATGAGAAATATAGCCATGCAAACAATTTTGTGAAAACAACTGATTGTGTTTCCGTCTGCAAGCAATTTATTTCAACGAGTTATTCCTTGCAAATAATTTATTTTAAGTGCTCAGCCTCTGAAAACAATGTTTTCAATTTTTCTCATCTCATCCCCGCCCCCCCTCCCCCTCCAAAAAAATAACGGTTCGTCCCTAAGTTCTCTCCGGTTAGCAACGTTTTCCATCAGTCAATCAATCGATCGTTCGACCAATCAATCAGTAAATCAATCAATATCTTTATTTAGAACCAGTCTGTCAAGGCGAAATACAGGTAACATAAGGTACAGGGTGACCCTAGAATAACTAAACAAGCTAAACGAGTTGGGCCACCAAAAATGATAAATTTATATATTTTCTAATTTATGGCCAGGAAGTATAATTGTAGTGGATAATATATTTTAAAGGCATGTCGAACAAGCATACATGTTTCACATTATTATTGGATATTGAGGAAATTGTTATTAACGATTAGTTATAATTAATGTTTCTAGATATATCCTTTTCCTTAAATTTCTTTATAGTAAGCGCCCCACAGTTAGCGTCCCTTTCGTAGTATCCTCATCAGTTTACTACGAACATCGGAAGAGTGCATGGCTCTTTTCAGTGGAAAGAGTTTAGTTCGATTTGCAAAGCTGAGTTAGACTTACCTGTAGCTGCATTCAGTGGCGTAGGGAGGGAAAGTGGGAGGCAAGGGGAGTGGAGCAGTTGTCCCCCCCTCTGCCCAGGCCCAGAAGAGAGATTGACAGAAGTCATCAATAAAAATGTCCCAGAATTCATCAGTTTGCCCCCCCCCCTCTAGAATGGAAATGTCCATAATTCATCATTTTGCCTCCGCCCCAATTTTCAGGACCTTACTACGCATTAAAAGTTCATAACATTTTAAACACTCGGGAATGTTAATTGTCGTTTAGTGTGATTGTAGAATGATCATCAGTAAAGCAATGAATTGACTGATATTGTCAAAAGTCATTGATGACGTACTTCTGAATTTTTTCGATCACGTTTCCTAAACTGCGGCATTTAACCAACCGGTAATAAAAAATGGTGGGGCATTTGACCAGCTTTTCTGCCTTGGTAGTGGGGCATTTGATGGAAAAATCCGAAAAATTCATATGCCTGGGGGTTGCCCGGGGAAGGAGGCATGCACGGGTTTGGAATTGATTGTAACATTATTGATAATAATATGAAGAAATTGTAATTCAAAACCTGCTACAACTCAAGCATTTAGCAATGCTTTTTTTTCTTTTCAAAAACGAGCACTGAGTTCGCAGTATTCTCTGGCATTCAAGGGTAAATACTCGAAAGAATGAATGGTACCTGTCAAAAGGCGAGACGCTAAAAAACTGTCGATCGTTATTTTGTTTCTTAGTGGTCGTTTATGTTTTGGTTGACATTCTATTCATCTATCACAACAAAATTCGCCTTTATCCCGGTTATACTCAATAGTTTTCCAAACAGAATGCTCACTTTTTGGTCTGATGACATGACTTCATGTATATCTTATTGTCCTGGGTTCGGTTGTTCGTAGCAAGGGTAACTTTATCCCTAGGATAGCGCTAAATCTGTAATTCTTTCTGTACATTTGCATTTATCCTCGGGTTAGCGATTTAATCCCGGGGTAGTGCTTACCCTTGATTCGAACAACCGGGTCCTGGTGTATAATTAGTACTAGGATAGTGGGAGGACGACGATAAAGACAAATTAAAAGTGAAACAAGGAACGTGAAACGTACATGTATGAAGTATTAGCCTGTACACAGACCTCCGTAATCCCTTCAAAGGAAGGAAAAGGTGGTCTGTACTACGGATGAGTTAATCGTGTTCCGACATAATTTTGCATAAATTACATATCGATTTCCATTGGCCGAGAAACACTAGGCGGTACACATTGTAGATTTCAGATTGTTCATTTCCTATTGTTAACGGCAATGCAAGGACGCGCTGGGAAGCGTGAAAAATAAAATAAATTCCCTTCTTCGATAGCCTATATACACAGACCTTCGTAATCCATTCAAAGGAAGGGATTTGGAGATCTTTCTACCTCGAGGAAGTGGAAGATTGGATGGATTCGTGAGTTTGAGAACCACGGGAACTCGAGGTTTGAGAAGTCGCGCTCGTAGCAACTCGCCTGACCGCCGAGGCTATTGATATTGCTTCTGGTTGATCGTCTCCCACAGCCATTCGCTTTGCAAAAAGAGCTCTTGAACATGGACTTTCTTTTCGTTTTGAATAACTAGACGATATCTGAAGAAGAATTTCGTTTGTTCCCTGCAAATTCTTTCAAACTTCCTAGCTAGGCACTTTCTGCATATATGTTGAGGCCGAGAGAAATAATGTATTCCCAGACTTGAAATGCAGCAGTTCCATGAACGATATTCTTATCACTTTTTTCTCTATATTAACCGAGTACTGGACACAAAATGACATAGCAATTCGTCTTAATACAATTCCAAACTAGAGTGAATCGAGCTCGGATTTTCCCACGGAGCCAGAACTAAGGTCAACATAACCGCTAAGCCAATCAGCACCCGCTATGAGGCACCAGCCAATCAGCGACTGGTTACAGCATTCCTGTAACTATCCACGTGACCTAGAACACGATTAACTCATCCGTAGTACAGACCACCTTTTCCTTCCTTTGAAGGGATTACGGAGGTCTGTGTACAGGCTATGAAGTATTTGCTTACAGCTATAAATCAAATCAGTGACGGTATCAGGATATACTTTTTGCAATTAATAAAGGCATGTAGCTGTAACCGATGCTAAAATACTGGAAGACTAAAATACTACTGAAATAAATGCTAAGATAATGGAAGACTGTGGACCTTTGCCGCACGACCATGGTTGCGAATTTATCGAAGTATCATTGCTTGTGACTTTTAAAACTGTAATTCACGTCTCAAAAATGGACAATAAAGTTATCTTGCTGTAAATAAATCCGCTAGTTGTGTAACCTATACATTATCCAATAACCTGAATGAATAGTATCAGTATACCAAATAACGTTTTTGGGTGGGAGTGTGACGCCCGGTTCTCAAAACCCTAGCGCTATTTCAGACCAAAATATACGATTTTCCATACCATTTTTCATACCTATACTCTATTTTACAACAAGTGAAATATTTGAAAATGTGCAGTCTCGTACTTCCCTGTGAAGATCATACCCTATTCCAAACTAAAAATGGAAAATTTATTACCCTATTTTACACTAAGACAGCTCGAAACCTTACCCTTTAGGGTGGCGCATACCCTTACAACGTATGTGTGGGAGTACCACCCCCCCCCTCCCCGGGTGACATAGTCCACCCTATTCGAGTCAAATTTTGCTCCAAATGTTTAGTTGGGGTTTATCGATTGCCTATCAGTACAATGTAGTTACAGTAATGTAAGAAGGGAACACAAATTTGAAATATCAGCAAAGAAAAAGGCGATTTAATTTATAGGTACACCAATCCTTTCTCCATTTGTATCGATGCGTCAAGTTGTTTGTTCTCGGCTGAAAAATGATAAACTTATCATAGCGGTAAACTACTAGAGCTATCTTCTTTAAAAGCCTTTCTTTCGTAAGAAGCTAACAATATTAATGCCGAAGCTATTTGTTCGCTTGGCAAACCATCCTCGTAAGTAATATTTTGACCTTAGCCATCCTGGCGCTGGGTAACCAACCCTCCAGTTGTACATATATTTTGCATAAAATGCAAATAGGTTAAAAAATAAACATTTTATTCTTGACCGCGATGGATTTTTTAATCTTAAGGCAGAGCAAGTATAATAAGCCACCTTTGTTTGCCCAAAACGTAACATGGAAAATATTATAATTGCTTGGCCATGAAGGTCATAGAAGAAGTTTATGCTGAGCCAGAGCCCAGAGGTTAAACTGCCACAATGTCCGTAGTTATCCCATTATTGGTTCTGGTTATATTTTTGACTTTCCTTTTCCTTTTTTTCTTCTTAAATAAGCAATCAGCGAAATATTACATACCGCATCACAAATACTTTTATGCGCTAAATAGAAAAACAAAATAAATAAAATATCATTACAGGAACTATATACATTTTATACCCTACATGTAAATGAAGACATATCTCTGAGGAAAAACATCTGCAATACATATAATATGTACCTCGGATTTATTGTTTATTCGCCTTGAAGAATTTGTTCAGCCGGTCTTGCGTGACACGTCACGTTACCCTCTCTGAGAATGTCCAATGCTACATGTATTTTTACTGGTTATGAGGATGTATAATCATAGCCCGCTATCATCAAACTAAATAGATCTGCTAATCGTAGATTCCTTATTTCACTGTTAAGCGATACGGCAAGCACAACTGCCCTAGCGAGACGACAATAACCAAATTTCGCGGGAAACTGACCTGGGTCTTTCGAAGGTCAGCGAGTTTTACTTGTGTAAACATCAAATATTTACCATTTTACCTCTTCCTAAAACGTTCCGATGTAAAGTAATAGTCCTCTGAGCCAATTTCATTAGGTTATACTATAATACTTTGACAAATCTACACGCCGGAATGATATTATGACTAAAAATTTAGCGGGATTTTTTTTTAATATATGCACATTTTCAGCTATTTCTCACACGGCTCACGCTAAATCATTGAATAGTGCCAATCAATACTTTGCAGATTTTTGATGGCAATTATGTAGGCTACTGAAAAATGATTTTAATGTTGAAATAAACTACCGCACTTTTGAGAAACATCTCCTTAAAAATGACTCCATTCTGGTGATTTTCGTGATAAGCTAAAATACCAAATTTTATCCGAATATTAAAAAAAAGAATTTCTCCGACTAGAGATTTTCATACGTGAACATGCTATTTAAATAGTAGATAATGCACACAAAGTGTAGCAAAACCGTCAGTTGTGCGTAGTGACTTTGATAGCCTTTCAAAGTTAGCCCAGATTTTACTGTTTTAAGGCCTGTCTAGGCCAAAAATGGAGGGGGGTGGTCAATCTCAGAAACGAAAAGGCGAGTGGAACTTTAAATACCACTGTTCGTAATCTTATCAGGTACCTACTAAGTGCTGAAAAAATTAAGGGAATCGGCCGACCCCCATCTTTCGGTTCTGCCCGGTTTTCTCAGACAATGACTCTTAATCTTTTACAGTGGTATCTTAAGTTTGTATCTGAAGAATATTTCAGAAATTCGATTTTACGGATTCAATTTGGCACCGGATTCCCATACAAACACTGTATTTCGCGCTAGTTTGCACCCCATTCAAAATGTCGGAATTTACCGCGAACTGATCTATTCTTAACTAAGAACGAAACAGTCGAGCATTGTTGCACGTGTTAAGGGTTCATAGGTTAAAATGTGCAAAAACACAAATTTAAACTGCTTTATCGTAACGAAATTTACGAATCTCTTTGCCCTGAAACGCTTCATTTAGTTTTTAGGTAATATTTCTCTTGAGGGCACTAGTTGGCTCACGCAGTGATTAACCTAATAGTATTGTCTTCTTTTGGGCATGTTTAGTCTTGGAGCCGTAACCCACGACGGCACATGTTTTAGGCTGTTTTCCACTAAACTGAATTTCCACGAAACAGGACTTTTTTCTGTTTTGCTTTAACTGAGTACCGATCTGGAGTGTTTAATTATTTCCCTTTCTGCAAGCTAACGATATCCTTGCGACGGACAAAACTGCACTCGATCTGAAAGATGTTTTAACCAAGAACACAATATTGACGAGGTAACTACGGCGAGGTCGAAACATGTCGATCAAACAGCATGCACACTTTGAATTAGTACTACATTTAGGCCGTATGTTCATTAGCGTTTTATACATTTCGATTATTCGTACTACTTGTGCAAGGTCTTAAACTAAGCAAAGCTACAATGTTCCTTTGATGTTTGAGAGTTGAACAAGATTAGCAATTTTCTTCCCCAATTTGTAGGCTGAGTTGAGAGCAAGGATGATCTTGGCACTAAGAGCAGCACCATCGGTTCCTATGGCTGCGATAATCATTGCGGTCACCACGGCAGCTGTTTCCAACCAATCCCAAACGCTCATATTCGCACAAAGGCCTTTCATAATCTTCCACAGGATACCTGCCGAATAGGAATCTTTGATTAAGTTAAAGATAGCGTCCGCAATCTGTAGTCTAGTACAATGATCCCAGGCCTCCACCAAGGCATTCAAAGCTATTTCCAGTTTACTGGAGCTCTCTACGGCTGTGACGGTCACTTCAGCAACACAGGCAATCACGCTGTCGCTAACTTCAACAGTGACGGATACCCACTGCTTGCATCACCAGCAACACCACCTCAACCAATATGCTCGCATATTGCAGCCAGTTGGTTGTGTCGATATCAGCGACCGTAGCCAACTTCTTGGAAGGCATGAACTGCTTCCCTTCCCTGGTAAAGTGCACCCAGAAGTAACCATCTTGCTTTTTGCTGATATCCAGTGCGTACGTGGAGATAGCAAAACCTTGTTTGATCTTCATAATTCGTTTCTCGTCGAGGTGTTTGGACAATTCTTTCTCAACAGCACTTGCTTCTACAAGGCCGCGGAGTATTTTGGTATGAAGTAGCTCTTCCTTGGCCGTCTTTCTGGCTGCTTGTAATATTTTATCCTTTTTTTCCTTGTCTAGCTTGTGATACTCGACCGGAGCATACTTCTGAATTTCCGCTAAGACATCTTGAACAGCTTTTTCGACAGGGTCGCCGTGCCTTTCTGCCATATTGTAGTTGTTTGTAGTTGCTGGACTAATTGCAAGAGCACATGCAACTGAGCAGTTACCTTTTTATCTGATGTATGGTCAAATGCTATAGTGTCATAGTTCATTAAAAATGCCATGACCGTTGTACAAGGCCGGCCATTGGTATCTACTTGCGGTAGATAGGAACTTGTCGTGTGCTTTACGTACGTTGGAAGTATTAGGTTTCAAGCTCATGTGTGGGTCACAAAGTGCATAGAACAATGCATCATGGGATAGTGCGTGAATTATTCTGAGATTAGGAAAATTCATCGTGTACCAGTTCACAGAAATTGGTGTTACCTCCTTATTTGGCTACTTATTGTCAATATTCGATATGACACCCACCGGAATTGCAGCAGAAAATTTAATAAAATGTAGTAAGTTTCCCGTTTCCCCCAGGCTAATCCAGGAGCCAATATATTCAACAAGAGGTTGCGTGCAGCCTAAATTCGGGCTGTATAGATGTAAGATTGTTTGGAAAGTTGAAATAGAGTATAGAGGTTTTTGCCCCATCACGTGACTTCCTAGTAACTGTTGCTACGCCGCCATGTTGGATGGCAGGCAGAACCAAAATGGCGTACTGTTTGACTGAGCGCGGGAGTTCGAGTGATGTAATATTGACTACCTTTATTCGCCCAGTGGCCTAAATTTGCGCAAAGTTCAATAACATATGAAAAACACTTTGACCACAATGGTTTCTGAACTAAGTTTCCCTGTAATTTAAGTTTACACTAACTTACCACTGGTCCGTACTATGCCGCCGAACTATTTTCATATATCTAGCTCAGAATGTTCTGAGTTGATGTTCAGTAACTATCTAGTGCTTTTAGAGAATGCAAGCATGGAAACAATGCATATGAACGTGAAGCATTGATCCTATCTGAAACATGTCAGTCATCGTAAACGATGTGTAGTCACTAGTAAACTATAAGTTCTCTTCAGTGTCTCTTTCATTTAGGACCATTATATCACAGGAAACCCAAGCTATGTTTGTGTTTTAAATTATAAGAGTTTGTATATATGAGATTTTTAACGAGTATTTGGTTGTATCCGTTAGGCCAGAAATACTAAAATAAAATCAATGAAAACTCCCCTGAAGTCTTTATCTGTTCTTCATTGGGCTCTGTATGCAATTTCAGCGAATTCTGTTGAAATTTTACCCCTCGAACAAATACTCGTTAAAAATCTCATACAAACCCTTATAATTTAAAACACAAACAGAGCTTGGGTTTCCTGTGATTATATAAGTGTTCTCGGCCGAGACAACTTAAGCAAACATATAACTGGTTGCCTTCAAAACAATGATCAAACCTCTGCTGTAAAGCTATATATAATTTCATCGCCATTTTTGTTTTATAATTCGTTGCAGGCCTCTAAAACCTAAACAAAAATGAAGGGCCTTTATTCTTGGTGAAACGTGTGCTCATGTTATTCAGTCACCGACGCCGCCATTGTTTAGTATTCATTACCAAATGCTTGACAAATTAGCATATTGCTTGATAACAACAAACCGAGAATCCAGTGACAGAATGAAAGAAAAGTGTCCTCGTCAGTTTCAGTTTATCGGCAAATGCAAGTAAGAATTCAAGTTTCTGAAAGCTTTTTTTGTCAATACTCAAAAAGCAGCGTGGGATGCGACGGGACAGATTTAATCCGCATTGAGCATGTACTTGAAGTTATTTCAGACACGGCAATGCTAAATTAACTAAAATATGTTTGGATGCTTTCGAAGATCATCTTAGAACTAAATTGATTCTTGATTATTGATTCTTCAGAAGACGCAATATGTATATCAGGTGAGGGGAGCAGTTACTGTTGACCATGAATTCGACTAAAGAGTGCAGTCGTCAGTAGCGCAGCTCATAAAAGTTTAAAACATTGCTAAGATCACTTAAAAGACATCAATGTCAGTATAGACAAGCCGATTTATGTAAAAGTCTGCAATATTTTCCATGTCTCTTAATTTTGGCCAGATTCTATCACACAGTCGTCGTTACTTGGAGGAAGAAGTTGCGTGTTCAGTCAAACAGTACGCCATTTTGGTTCCATCCAACATGGCGGCGTAGCAACAGTTGCTAGGAAGTCACGTGATGGTGCAAAACCTCTATTAAGGGACTGTTTAGATATTAGCAGGAGGGGGGTGGGGAAAGGGGGAGGGTCATAGTTTTTGAACCCGCAACAACGGAGGGTCATAAAAAAATTGGGCAACTGAAAAAGGATTGGTTTTGGGGGGAAACGGAGCAAAAGAGGGAATGGTCAAAATATTTCATACTTATTGTCCGGGGAGGGTTATATATATATTTTTAGAGATTTTGATTTCATTTTCCATCCGCTAATTTTTAACCATTCCCTACCGTTTAATAAAATATTGGTTTCACTGATGTCATGCATTTAGACAGCTGTAACCCTTTATTTCAAGGGTAACACTCACTAGTATATACACAGTTAATATGTGGCCTCGCTCCTTGTAATTAAAAATTCGAAAAAAATGTAAAACGTGATTTAGAAATGTCACTAATTTAGCTGAACTTTGTCTGTTCATGACTGTAATTAGTCACGATCCCTTACCCAGGAGCGTCCATCCCGATACTAGGCCTATATATATTTCACAGGGATTTCACAAGTTACATTACTTTTAGAACGGTTTGCCGCTATTCTTAGGTTGCAATCATTCCTAAGGGAATAAGATCACAAAAGCGTAGCAGCCACGTATATACGCCAAAGGCTTTCCGAAACCATTGATAGTGGTGGCTGTGGTTACCAAAACAAAGACCAGCTTTCGCTTTGGGCATGTAAAATAAATTAAAATTTACAAACTACTACATGTATTATCCGTTTTAATTCCTATCAAACGATCAGGGCAGCATAGCAAAGGGTTTGACAGTTTTTCATCCAATGAGAACAGTTTTATAGGGAATAATATTGAAGTATAGTACATTGCTTTCACGGTTACGTACGGATCACGAACCCTGCCTGATTTTGTATCCGAACTATAGCTAGTGCCGTTTTTAGAAGATGTATACGAGTTCAGGCTTTTCGTGTGAGCACTATCTCAACAGCCACAATGTTTTCCTAGACAATTCTGAAGAAAACGAGAGCAACATTGCCAGTCTTAAACGTCATCTTCCTTTGGCATTGAGTGGCCTGAACAAACCCATTACTAAGGGCCAACCATTTAGTGTTCTGGGCATTGGAAGTGGGATGGGACAGAGGGATCTAGAAATGCTTCAGATCATCACTGAATACTACAGACAGAGCAGCTCGGGGAAGATCGACATATTCAACAGAGTTATAGAGCCAAACGAATACATGCTTAGAAAGTACAAGAAGTCAATAGAGCATCTCCCCAACGTACTTACAACAGAAGCCAACATAAACTTTGATTTTCAACAAGTAAGCTTTCAGAAGTATACACACGAGCGTGAACAGCTTCATGGCTGCAAGTTTGACATGGTTCACTTCATTCACAGCATCTACTTCGTTGACGTGGAGTCGGCTCTACTCTACTGTTACAACGAAGTCCTTGGAGAAAAAGGAGTGATTGTGTGTATCGTACAGAATCGTGAAAACCTTATCTACAAAATGCATAACAAGGTTAAGGAACTCGAGCAAGAGCTGGAGGGTACTACATCTCCAACAATTTGCAGTGATTATGTGACCGAAGTTGCTATTCAGCACCAATGGGTGTTCGAAGAGCACCGGATGGATTTTGTTGCCGATGTTACAGAGATTTTCAAGAAAAATTCAACCGAAGGCGATCTTTTCCTGGATTTCTTAACTCACCAAGTGAACTTTCGAGCTGTAGTCGAGAAAAAGAAGGTCGAGAAGATGGAGGGGGTTTTAAAGGATCTTTCTTGGCAGGAGGAGGATGGAAAAAGGAAGGCGAAGATGGTTAACAATTTGATAATAATTTTGAAAGAATGATAGAAAACTAAACTCGGACCACTGTTAACACCGGATGCGCCGTAAAAACATTGAAGAAGGCTAGAGCAGATCCCCGTGACTTGGAATGAACTACACTTGACCATAAAGCAGTATTAGAAGAGAAATACCTAGGGAATCAACACTTTCCTTTCCTTTTTTAATATAAAATAACCCACAGAAAGCGTGCGCTCTTGTTCGCCGATAAAGGCTATGTTTCTATAATTGTATGGAACCATAGCAATGTTGCATGCGCTCTGAATTTCACTTTTGATTATCCAATCGAAGGAGCGATTTAATTTTTCGTACGGTGTTTTATTCGTTTTATAAAGGAAATAAAAAACGCTAGTTCTGTGTTTCCATAAAGTTAGAGAAACACTTGTGGAAACTTGGCAGAACTCGATATTGACTTTGGGCTCGTGTTCCCGCGGCAATTTTATTTTCTCACTAATTTTCACTTGTGTTTTTATAACTCGATGGAACACGATTCTGTCTTCTATTTGTTAAATAGAACACGTCGTTTAGTTGCTAGGGTGCTCCTTTTCCTAATCATACATTCAAGTCATCAAGTCAGATCGTGTTTGGCTAATTCATTGTAGTGTTATACATGTAAAGATAAAACGTTTCAGAGGAAAAATGCTAATAAATCAAGGGGTGGTATGACGAAAAATAGGGATAATAAGGTTGGTCAAGAAAGCGAAATGTTAATTTATAGTAATGCTAATACACATTAATCTGCCTTTATATGTAACAATAAGCGGCTGGTATCTATGGTAAGAAAATATAATTATTTTTCATAGGAAACCAACCTAATTGGCCAACGCTAGTTACAATAATTAACAATAATTGTTTTAGTATATACCACACTGCAGATAAATAGCCAGCACCAAATAGTTATTTTATTTTTTGTCAAATGGGCAAAAACTCGCACAAGGTGATCGCTGCTTTGCTCGGGGGTGAATATGAAATCATATTCACTGATTGAGTAGCCAGTCAGAGCGTGCGTAATGTGATATTCACTGCATGGTGTTGTATATGCTAAAATAAAATAAACTTCAACCTTTCGCCTCATGCAGTTCTGTTTTCAGCTCTCAGTTTTCCACCTTCGCTTTTGCAAATAGAGGGCTTCAGATTCGACTTCGTGTATGACTTTTTCACTGCGAGTACGAATTTTCGACTCACAATATCATCTTACTCTCAAGGAAAGTAGGATTCTACCTGGAGTAAGATTCTACCTAGAGAAATGAGAACAAGCTACTAGCAACATTTGTTTCTTCTAGTATATATATATTTTAAAAGTATTCCTCAACTTGAAACTTGAAGTGTGAAAACCCGTAGCTCGTAGTCACTTTCCCGCTCGCATCTGAAGTTTGTATCAGTGTTTGACCTTTCTTCCTTGTTGCTATAGAGACCCTACTACTAAATCGCGGGCGCGCTATTTTCATGACGTCATGCCAAAAATTAAGACTTGACCGATTACTGTATCTCGCCGGGAACCGTAAATTTCAATGAAAATTTACGATTGCACCCAAGTATATACACCAAAGGCTTTCCGAAACCATTGATAGTGGTGGCTGTGGTTACCAAAACTAAGACCAGCTTTCGCTTTGGGCATGTAAAATAAATTATTTTTTTCAGTACAAACTACTACATGTATTATCCGTTTTAATTCCTATCAATCGATCAGGGCAGCATTACAAAGGGTTTGACAGTTTTTCATCCAATGAGAGCAGTTTTATAGGGAATAATACTGAAGTATAGTACATGGCTTTCACGGTTACGTACGGATCACGAACCCTGCCGTTTTTAGAAGATGTCTACGAGTTCAGGCTTTTCGTGTTGGCACTATCTCAACAGCCACAATGTTTTTCTAGACAATTCTGAAGAACACGAGAGCAACATTGCCAGTCTTAAACGTCATCTTCCTTTGGCATTGAGTGGCCTGAACAAACCCATTACGAAGAGCCAACCATTTCGGTTCTGGGCATTGGAAGTGGGATGGGCCAGAGGGATCTAGAAATCCTTCAGATCATCACTGAATACTACAGACAGAGCAGCTCGGGGAAGATCGACATATTCAACAGAGTTATAGAGCCAAACGAATACATGCTTAGAAAGTACAAGAAGTCAATAGAGCATCTCCCCAACGTACTTACAACAGAAGCCAACATAAACTTTGATTTTCAACAAGTAAGCTTTCAGAATTATGCACACGAGCGTGAACAGCTTCATGGCTGCAAGTTTGACATGGTTCACTTCATTCACAGCATCTACTTTGTTGACGTGGAGTCAGCTCTATACTCTACTGTTACAACGAAGTCCTTGGAGAAAAAGGAGTGATTGTGTGTATCGTAGAGAATCGTGAAAACCTTATCTACAAGATGCATAACAACGTTAAGCAACTCGAGCAAGACCTGCAGGGTACTACATCTCCAACAATTTGCAGTGATTATGTGACCGAAGTTGCTATTCGGCACCAATGGGTGTTCGAGGAGCATAGTTTCGATTTTGAAGTCGATATTACAGAGATTTTCAAGAAAAATTCAACCAAAGGTGATCTTTTGCTGGATTTCCTAACTCAGCGAATGAACTTTCGAGATGTAGCTGAGAAAAAGAAGGTCGAGAAGACGGAGGAGATTTTAAAGGATATTTCTTGGCAGGAGGAGGATGGAAAAAGGAAGGCGAAGATGGTTAACGATTTGATAATAATTTTGAAAGAATGTTAGAAAACCGAACTCGGACCACTGTTAAGGCCGGAAACATTGAAGAAGGCTAGAGCAGATCCCCGTGACTTGGAATGAACTACGCTTGGCCATAAGGCAGTATTATAGAAGTTAAATACCTAGCAAATCAACACCTTACTTCCCTTTTCTATTATAAAATAACCCCACAGAAAGCGTGCGCTCTGATTCGATGAAAACTATATGTTTCTACAACTGGAAACATAGCAATGTTGCGCGCGCTCTGAATTTCACTTTTGATTATCCAATTTAAGGAGCGATTTCATTTTTCGTACTCGGTGTTTTATTTGTTTTATAAACTAAGGAAATAGAAAACGCTAGTTCTGTGTTTCCATAGAGAGAACTCGATATTGACTTTGTGCTCGTGTTTCCACAGCCATTTCATTTTCTCACAAACTTTCACTTGTACCGGTTTCTATAATTCGATGGAACACCAAAAATGTTTTCTATTTGTTAAATAGAAAACGTCGCGGTTAGTTGCTAGGGTACGCCTTTTCCTAATCATACATTCAAGTCAGATCGCCTGTGGCTAATTCATTGTAGTGCTATACAACACAGATTTCTATTTTAATCTACATAAAAAGATAAAACGTTCCGACGGGAAAATTACGCTTTCATCTGCCTTTCTTTTGGGTACTAATGTATGTATGGTAGAGAATCGTGAAGCCCTTATATACAGGATGCATAACAAGGTCAAGGAACGCTTCCCGGGTAGCTCAGTGGTAAATATCCGGTCTGTCTTGCGGGAGGTCGCGGGTTCAAATAACTGAGTTGAAGATGTTAGTAGCCCTTGTGAAACAATCTCGTTCACGAAATGCAAATGGTTAGACCTTCACGTCTTCTCTAATGAGGACGTAAAATCGTTGGTCGCACTTCGGCCTCAGGTTTATCAGTCTCACCAGACTGTCACGAGTTACCGACGTTAGATAAATAAAGTTACTTGAACGGCTTTACTTTTGCTATATTTTACTTACTAAAATGGACGTTTTATGATGTTAGCAGGATGTAATTAAGTAATAATCCGTGTAAAAAGAACGCTAAACTCCATTATTCTGCGGCATTGAGCCTCCCTCACATGGGATTTGTCTGTGTTTTAGACTACTAAAACACTGGGTGATAATTATGAATATTCTGAAATAAAAGTAGTAAAATGTCTTAGTTTCATTCCATTATTATGAACAAATTATGTTCCAACCAATAGGAACAGCCAAAAACAATAGCTACAAAACAGGCACGATTGATAAGGTTCCGAACATTCGATTTGTTTTAATTTATAAACGACATTTGGAACCGCAGTGCAAATCGTAGTTTTAATGTTTTGAAAAATTAGAGGAAATTACACGTCTTCCTAACCTTTAGGGCGATTGTCATGTTTCAACAAATGAGATCAAGAATTTTCACAATACAAAATTAATACTTTGCCCCATCTGAATTCAGTTCGGTGCCGTACTTCTTACACGAATCATTACTTAAATCGAATCCAACGTGAATAGCTCGTTAACGTTAGAAAAAGAAAGAAAATTCATTAGAGAGATTTATTGTGACCATGCAAGTTGACATGCATCGGCTAAAAGCAAATCCTATTAGCGCTTACTAGGATTTTGTAGATAGTAATTATGAATTAATGCATGTAATTATGAATGGTCCGTTAATAGGTCACGGTTGGCTAAGAAACTGGTGATAATATCCGTGCGATCTTGCAGGATAATTGTTAAATAGACGGTGCCTGCGTTTGCTTAGTTATATAAATTGAAAACAGAATATCACACTACACAAATTAGGAAGTCAAAACCGCAATCAAAAGTCGGTGCTTGGAGGACGGTTACCAATATTATAATTGTATAATTATGAACGAAATGAAACTGCATAATCAAGCTATTACCCCTGCCTGACATAGGTTTCACCGTTCAATGGAAAGTCTTAATTTTATAATGTTTTCATAACACCCCGTGTTTTTTCAGTCACATGCCGCGGGTGGTATCGATGCAGTGGGGAATTTCCTGAGTTTGTTTTCAAAATGGGAGAGCGGGGATAATAAATCTGAGCAGTTTAAGCAAACAGGTTAAAATATAACGACATTTATCATCTTCGTATCGTATCTGGTTTTACAAATTTGATTAAAAGTCTCAAATTTTAAAACGATAAAGTTTTCAAGAATTTACCTGTATAGATTTTTAGGGTTAGATAGAGCTGCTATATATTTCTACTGCAGTTGCATTTCAGTTTTTGTCAAGCTGGTTCGTGCGAATGTTGATTTATCGAAACTCAACATTTTAAAATTTACGGCAAAAACAACGATACACACTGAACCCTGTCAACTTCGATAAATGGCAAGTAATGTTGTTCAAAGTCATTTTAATCGACCTCAAATATGTTCTTATGTTCATCACATCACTGCTGCATGTCAATCAGGGCAGCATTATAGGGAATAATATTGAAGTATAGTACGGTGCTTTTACGGTTACGTACGGATCACGAACCCTGCCTGATTTTGTATACGAACTCTAGGCAGAAAAAGTCGCGTTTTTAGAAGATGTCTACCAGTTCAGGCTTTTTGGGTGAGCACTATCTCAACTAATTCATTGTGTTGTGAATACAGAACAGATGTATATTTTAATCTACATAGAAAGATAAAACATTTCGGCGCAAAAACACTTATAAAGCAAGGCGTGGCATGGTTTGAAGAAAAAACGGGCAATTCTAGTAATATTATGTTTTAATCTCCCCTTCTTTTGGGGTACTACATCAGAACAACCGGTGACACGAATACAATAATTCATTTGAATGTAGTTTTCAACCAATCACATAAGCTTTAATGCGAAAACCAATTAGCACTTGTTTTTCGGGACACTGCATGATATCTCGAATTCACCTGTGACGGCAGTACATCAGGAAACGTCATTCAGCATCCCCTCATTTTGCATCCACACTAATCTAAAGATCGACACTATTGAAGATGGCTTTCTCAGGTTTTCCATGTGAGCGCTCTCTACAAAGCTTCCGTGTTTTCCTAGACAAGTCTGAAGAACACGAGAGCAACATTGCCAGTCTTAAACGGCGTCATCTTCCTTTGGCATTGAGTGGCCTGAACAAAGCCATTACGAAGGGCCAGCCATTTCGTGTTCTGGGCATTGGAAGTGGGATGGGACAGATAGATCTAGAAATCCTTCAGATCATCACTGAGTACTACAGACAGAGCAGCTCGGAGAAGATCGACATATTCAACAGAGTTATAGAGCCAAACGAATACATGCTTGGAAAGTACAAGAAGTCAATAGAGCATCTCCCCAACCCACTTACAACAGAAGCCAACATAAACTTTGATTTGCAACAAGCAAGCTTTCAGACGTATGCGCACGAGCGTGAACAGGTTCATGGCTGCAAGTTTGACATGGTTCACTTCATTCACAGCATCTACTTTGTTGAAGTGGAGTCAGCTCTACTCTACTGTTACAACGAAGTCCTTGGAGAAAAAGGAGTGATTGTGTGTTATGTGCAAAGCCGTGAAAACCTTTTCTTCAAGATGCGCGACGAAGTGAAGGAACTCGAGCAAGAGCTGCAGGGTATCACATCAGCGACAATTTGTAACGAAGACGTGGTCAACGTCGCTACGCATCAGAAATGGGTGTTTGAGGAGCATCGGACGGATTTTGAAGTCGATATTACAGAGATTTTCAAGAAAAATTCAACTGAAGGTGATCTTTTGCTGGAGTTCCTAACTCAGCGTATGAACTTTCGAGATGTACATGTAGCTGAAAAAAAGAAGGTTGAGAAGACGGAGCACGTTTTAAAGGATCTTTCTTGGCAGGAGGAGGATGGAAAAAGGAAGGCGAAGATAGTTAACAATTTGATAATAATTTGGAAGGGATGTTACTAGAAAACTGAACTCGGGCCACTGTGCAGGACACGCCGTAATATCTTTAGACGAAGGCTAGAGCAGAGCCCCATGACTTCGAATAAACTGACAACTCGGGCATCAAGTCAGATCGCGTTTGGCTAATTCATTGTAGTGTTATACATGTAAAGGGCAAACATTTCAGAGGAAAAATACTTATAAATCAAGGTGTGGTTTGACGACAAATAGGGATAAGGTTGGTCAAGAAAGCCAAATGTTAATTTATAGTAATGTTAATACACTTTAATCTGCCTTTATATGTAACAATAAGCGGCTGGTATCATTTTCATGACGTCATGCCAAAAATTAAGACTTGACCGATTACTGTATCTCGCCGGGAATCGTAAATTTCAATGAAAATTTACAATTGCACCCATGCAATTACGCCAAAGGCTTTCCAAAACCATTGATAGTGGTGGCTGTGGTTACCAAAACTAAGACCAGCTTTCGCTTTGGACATTTAAAATAAATTAGAATTTACAAACTACTACATGTATTATCCGTTTTAATTCCTATCAATCGATCAGGGCAGCATTATATAGTTCGTATACAAAATCAGGCAGGGTTCGTGATCCGTACGTAACCGTGAAAGCAATGTACTATATTTCAGTATTATTCCCTATAAAACTGCTCTCATTGGATGAAAAACTGTCAAACCCTTTGTATATGCCGTAGATCGCAGCGAGTGGGTAAAAATTATAAAGCAGAGTCCGGAAATTGTCTCAGATACGGAGAACCGGGTATTTAAAAAATATCTACTTTGCGAGGAAGTTTGCATGTAAATTGCTTAGGCATTAATAAACGAAAAATAATACTATAGTACGAAATATTATTATGAAAAGAGTCCGGAAGATCAATCGATCTAGTCCGCAGTTGTTCCGCGAGTACAACCGCGTGTCTCCTGGTACACAAGTATAGAGACTGGTAACTACAGTATAATATTCGGTCAGTGGCAACGCTCATGAGCATATCAGGTTTCGGCGGGCGAACGATTTCAACGGTTGCACGATAGCCTGTGTACAGCCGTCCGTATCCCCTCAAAACTCGGGAAGGGACGTCTGTGCTACACTGTCGTTAATCGTGTTCCGGCATAATTTTGCATAAATTACATCTCGATTTCCATTGGCCGAGAAACACTAGACGGTACACATTATAGATTTCAGATTGTTCATTTCCTATTGTTAACGGCAATGCAAGAGACAAAGAGGGAGGACGCGCTGGTAAGCGGGGAAAATAAAATAAATTCCCTTCTTCGATAGCCTATACACAGACCTCCGTAATCCCTTCGAAGGAAGGGATTTGGAGATCTTTCTTTCCTCGGAGGAAGTGGAAGATTGGATGAATTCGAGAGTTTGAGAACCACGTGAACTCGAGGTTTGAGAAGTCGCGCTCGGATTTTCCCACGGAACCAGAACTAAGGTCAACTGACATAACCGCTAAGCCAATCAGCACCCGCTATGAGGCACCAGCCAATCAGCGACTGGTTGCAACATTCCTGTAACTATCCACGTGACCTAGAACACGATTAACTCATCCGTAGTACAGACCTCCCTTTCCTTCCTTTGAAGGGATTACGGAGGTCTGTGTACAGGCTATTGCACGACGAAGCATGCAGTTTGTGAGCGGTGTTTTCCTACAACTTCAGCGGATTTACAGAAGGTTACTATAGTTTAAGAGTTTTGGAACCAAGCTAACAACTCATCAAGACGTCATTTGGGCCGTGAATGGCTCTTTATGGGTTGATATCCTTGGAGGAAACGAAACACTAAAGACGTACAGTTCGAAGATTATGGACGGTAAGTTTAAAGTAATCCTTAATTTACCTACAAGTAGATATGTTGATCAGTAGGTCCCTTAATAATACTAACAAAATGTAAATGAGTATTTCATGGATGAACTAACTATAAATGCATGTGGCCCAGGGTCCAACTGCTGAGTTAATAAATTTGACTCTCACGTTGACGAGCAGATCTAGAGTGAAATCTAGAGTCTGACATTACAACTTAAATACACATTGGCGACTCGCATTAACATCTAGCTACAAGCTTAGGACATTGTAGTCTCCTTCGATCACACCCGACGGTTGCGAAGGAGACTAAGGACATTGCGTTGTGTTTGAGTATATTCTATAAAATAATGATAAAAATACACATACAGTCAACCTCGTGTCTCAGCTCTACCCAGAAGTCTTCGCGGGCACCGGTATGTTAATCATATTATAACTTCCGTCCCATACTTCCGGTAAGCTACTAAATATACAAAGTAGCACTGTCATGGACAATGGCCACATGCATATAAACAAAATATACATTTTGACTACAACTTACTAGTGTCTCAAGGGTCAAGTGAAAATCACTTGCAAATCAAACATTTTAGAACAACAAAATCCAGCACGATCCTTTCTATCTCCTATCATGTATGTTTAGGGAATGTTGTCCTTCTAAGATGTTTGATTTTTTTATAATTTTCAAATGAATTCATAAACAACTTTTATTTGAATTGGAATAGTATATGGCCCATTTGAATGGAAATGGTTAGTGAATTTGTAAACCAGCCATTGGCCTTGGTGAATCCATATATTTTCGGGGTAGCACTTTGCCTTTCACCTCTGTGGCCCCATTTGTGAGTTGAGTTTGTTGGTATTTTGCCCTTGCTCCAAGGGTTTTTCCGGGTTTCTCCAGTTTTCATTCCTCCAACATGCTAAATTCCAATTCAGTCTGTGATTTACATTGTAGCCAGGTCCTGGCTTAGATCAGCCCCATGGTTGTGCCGTACGTTCCAGGTCCTGTTACAAATTCAAGCTTATTTTCATCTGTTGAAATGCACCTGTAGTTTTTCGCATGGTCTATGTTTTTTGGATGAACAGGTAAATGTCGAAGACAGCATTTGTGTAGGCTGGACTCCTCTGAGGACTTCAGTTGGCCAGAATTGATTTAAAATATTCCTGGCTTCATTTTCTGTTCAAACTGTTCAAACTTATGAGAGACAACGCAGTGCATATTTTATTAAAACCCTTGGGTGGAAGTTGGCAAAAATTTAGATTCTTAATTTCTCACCTTATAAAATAAATGTTGAAAGGATTGTTCATGTACACATGTACGTGTAGCTTTCTGGCAATAGAAGTGATTAGAATCCAAGCTGGTTAAAATTATTTACCAAAGCTTACGAAATCTTGATGACAAACAAAATATTATTGTGCTAGCAAAAGAAAAAAGTTGTGAAGATTTATTTAGAGAAAGTAAAATAGTCAGGGTTTTCCAAAAAACTGCTACAGAGAATTTTTTTAAAGTTTTTGAGCAATAAATTCAATCTTTCATAAGAATAATCCACTTAGCAAATTCTATCACTGAGAAATATCTACAATTGGAGATATAATTTATCATTATCATAATGACCAGGGGAACATTATTACAAGGGATACGATAACTAATTTCTGTAAATGGTTGTGCATTGTACCTCCTGGTCATTACGATAATTTCTCGACTTTTGAATGCACGTGCCTATGCCGTTAGTTAACTGTGGCCTGTTTCATGAGAATGTTGTTGTCAACGGTGATGTAATACAATAAGTTCTTTATTTAGTTTCTTACTTGTACAGGGATCTGAGGCTTATAACGAATAGTAAATTTCTGTTCTAAAGCAGAAACCAGGGGTTTGTAAACATTGGTTGGATGCCAAATTGCTTCCAGGTCAATAACAAATAGTATGTTTCATTTTTTATAGAACGATGCTAAGACTGATATTGCCCATGAAGTGGAGGAGAGCAAGTCCCCATGACTGGTGTTGTCATGCAGGCACACTTGAGGATGTGCAGTCCCTGACTTTGGCTGCAGAAGGAATATAGTCATGTGTCCATTTCCCCAAGGTGGCATAAACATTATTAATGTGATAATAATGCTATAACCAAGCTGTTATACATTTAATACATGTAGCTTGTACCCGATTGGCCACTCCAAAAATGTTTCTGTTTTTTAGAGTACTGGCATGCTCCTTGAAAAGCGGGGGGGTTTCTCTGCCAATAGGTGTAGACAATTTCATTTCCAAGAGTAGCTGCATGGCTGCACAGAAGGGTTTTCCAGTGATTCTACATGAATATATATATTTCAACCTTCATTTATACATCATACTTAGCATTAATGGCACTTATTTACTATACAAATTATTTAAGTGGTAAAACATGCAGTCGGGAGCCAGCCTCCATGGAAGACTTTGTATGTACCATGCATGTGATCGAAGTTTTACATACCACGCAATGTCTGATCTCTTGGCTTGTCGGCCTTATTCCAGCGAATGGTGGTTTATTGAGCTCGAATCCTTGCTAATACATTTCCCTCGTAATATCGACCCAGCTTTTATAAACAAACATGCCGTTCAGCGTAAAAGCTAGCAAAGACAATCAATAATTTTCAGCACGTGGTACATGTATATACAAAACTTCGATCATGCACGTGGTACAGACGAACGCTGCCTCTAGGCTGGCTCTTGACGTGACATTTTACCACTTGTGATTTTCATAGTAATATCTCTTTCGTGACTGGTTTCACATGAATTGCTGGATTAAGTTTGATTTAGTTTTTACTATAACGGAAGTTGTTAAGGATCAAGTTAAGGATGACATTAATATATATACTTTTCAAACATGATTTGGACTATGCAAGATACTTTTTGGACTGCAAGATATTATTTTGAATTTGTATGTACGTAATAGAATTAGTAGGATTCATTAATTAATCCATGAATCTTTAAATCTAACAAGAACATACATGTCCGGTTTTACTTAGCCTGTATATAGTTTCAAAAAGTTGTGTGTGATAGAAAAGGGTGCTGAAATAATGAATGGAATCGAAGTAAACTGTTGAATTAACTGATTATGTATAGAGGCAGCGTGACATCTAATCGTACTTCCTATATATTTCATGCATGCATGATAATATAGTTATTTTTTCCATATACATGTACTGTATATTTCACATAATTTGCAAAGGAATAAATATTGTTTAGTAAAAGTAATGTCTGATTGTATTGCTACATATATTTCGGCACTGTATATTTCTGTATTATTCTTTTTGGAAGGTATAAAGTGAAAAAAGGAACTAACATACTACAACCAGAAACTAGTGGTTTATTCTACCAAATAAATTTAGATTTTCAACTATTTATCATTGGTCGAAATAACCATTCAGAACTGGTTGTCTCAGACTCACTCCCTTGACAATATATTATTGGTCATGCTGACCAAATATTATTAGTCAAAAACACCATTCCTTATTGGTCAAAAAAACCTTGAATATATTGGTCACCTTGACCATAAATTATTGGTCAAAGTAACTCAAGGTTTTGGTCAAATCAACCATTACTATATCGGTCAAATCAACCATTAAAAAAATGATCAATTCTACCAAAACTAAATGATTGAAACAACCAAAAAATATTTGGTTGTCTCAGACTCAAATCAAAACCAATTATTTTTGGTTGTTTCAACCAGTTGGTTTTTACAGTGTAGGAATCGGCTCATGAAACTAGACTTCGGCATGCCTATGTGGTTTCAAAGAGTTTTTAGTTAACTCCAAGGAAGAGATAATTCAACTCCTTCGGTTGGGTGATTTTAACGCTTAAATTTTACTCCAAATTTTACTCCAAATCTCTGAAATCACAATACTAATCTTGTCAAATCGTTAATTGTTTTGTTTTAGTTTCAACATCCTGGTAAAAATATTCCTAATTGAATGTACCTCATTTACTTGGTAAATAAGTTGAATATAGCAAAAGTCCAACCATTTTGAAAATGTCAATTCTACCAGTAAGAAACGGTTATTTCTATGTATAATTACAACCATTTCCAAATGGGTAGATTGTACCATTATGATTGGTTAAAGTAACCATTTGTAATTGGTTGTTTTGTCGTAATTAATACAACTATGGCTAACCAATTTAAAAAGATTAATCTGACCATTCTAAAAAGGTTAATTTTACCATAGTTTTTTGGTTATATTTGGACCATTCGTGATTGGTCAGAAGAACCATTAATAAATGGTTGCAACCATTAAAATTGGTTGTTTCAACCAGTTATTTAAAGGTTAATATTACCATATTTTTGGGGTTGTATTTTGACCATTTATAATTGGTCAAAAGAACCATTTATAAATGGTTTTGGTTGTTTCAACCAGTTGGTTTTTACAGCGTATACCTAGAAAAAGTGCCGTTTTTAGAAGATGTCTACGAGTTCAGGCTTTTCTTGTGAGCACTATCTCAACAGCCACAATGTTTTTCTAGACAATTCTGAAGAACACGAGAGCAACATTGCCAGTCTTAAACGTCATCTCCCCTTGGCATTGAGTGGCCTGAACAAACCCATTACGAAGAGCCAACCATTTCGTGTTCTGGGCATTGGAAGTGGGATGGGACAGAGGGATCTAGAAATCCTTCAGATCATCACTGAATACTACAGACAGAGCAGCTCGGGGAAGATCGACATATTCAACAGAGTTATAGAGCCAAACGAATACATGCTTAGAAAGTACAAGAAGTCAATAGAGCATCTCCCCAACCCACTTACAACAGAAGCCAACATAAACTTTGATTTTCAACAAGTAAGCTTTCAGAAGTATACACACGAGCGTGAACAGCTTCATGGCTGCAAATTTGACATGGTTCACTTCATTCACAGCATCTACTTCGTTGACGTGGAGTCAGCTCTACTCTACTGTTACAACGAAGTCCTTGGAGAAAAAGGAGTGATTGTGTGTATCGTAGAGAATCGTGAAAACCTTATCTACAAGATGCATAACAAGGTTAAGGAACTCGAGCAAGACCTGCAGGGTACCACATCTCCAACAATTTGCAGTGATTATGTGACCGAAGTTGCTATTCGGCACAAATGGGTGTTCGAGGAGCATCGGATGGATTTTGTAGCCGATATTACAGAGATTTTCAAGAAAAATTCAACCAAAGGTGATCTTTTGCTGGATTTCCTAACTCAGCGAATGAACTTTCGAGATGTAGCTGAGAAAAAGAAGGTCGAGAAGACGGAGGAGGTTTTAAAGGATATTTCTTGGCAGGAGGAGGATGGAAAAAGGAAGGCGAAGATGGTTAACGATTTGATAATAATTTTGAAAGAATGTTAGAAAACCGAACTCGGACCACTGTTAAGGCCGGATGCGCCGTAAAAACATCGAAGAAGGCTAGAGCAGATCCCGTGACTTGGAATGAACTACGCTTGGCCATAAGGCAGTATTATAGAAGTTAAATACCTAGGAAATCAACACCTTACTTCCCTTTTCTATTATAAAATAACCCCACAGAAAGCGTGCGCTCTGATTCGATGAAAACTATATGTTTCTACAACTGGAAACATAGCAATGTTGCGCGCGTTCTGAATTTCACTTTTGGTTATCCAATTTAAGGAGCGATTTCATTTTTCGTACTCGGTGTTTTGACTTAGGGCTCGTGTTTCCACAGCCATTTCATTTTCTCACAAACTTTCACTTGTACCGGTTTCTATAATTCGATGGAACACGAAACATGTTTTCTATTTGTTAAATAGAAAACGTCGCGGTTAGTTGCTAGGGTACGCCTTTTCCTAATCATACATTCAAGTCAGATCGCCTGTGGCTAATTCATTGTAGTGCTATACAACACAGATTTCTATATTAATATACATAAAAAGATAAAACGTTCCGACGGGAAAATTACGCTTTCATCTGCCTTTCTTTTGGGCACTGAGTTGAAGGTGTAGGCCTTGTGAAACAATCTCGTTCACGAACTGCAAATGGTTAGAACCTTCACGTCTTCTCTAATGAGGACGTAAAATCGTTGGTCTCATTTCGGCATCAAGTTTATCAGTCTCACCAGACTGTCACGAGTTACCGACGTCAGTTAACTGAATAAAGTTAATTGAACGGCCTGACTTTTGCTATACTTTACTTACTAAAATGGACGCTTTATGATGTTAGTAGGATGTAATTAAGTAATAATATGTGTAAAAAGAACGCTCAAGTCCATTGTTCTGCGGCATTGAGCCTCCCTCACATGGGATTTGTCTGTGTTTTAGACTACTAAAACACTGGGTGATAATTATGAATATTCTGAAATAAAAGTAGTAAAATCTCTTAGTTTCATTCCATTATTATGAACAAATTCTCTTCCAACCAATAGGAACAACCAAAAACAATAGCTACAAAACAGGCACGATTGATAAGGTTCCGAACATTCGATTTGTTTTAATTTATAAACGACATTTGGAACCGCAGTGCAAATCGTAGTTTTAATGTTTTGAGAAATTGGTGGAAATTACACGTCTTCCTAACCTTTAGGGCGATTGTCATGTTTCAACAAATGAGATCAAGAATTTTCACAATACAAAATTAATACTTTGCGCCATCTGAATTCAGTTCGGTGCCGTACTTCTTACACGAATCATTACTTAAATCGAATCCAACGTGAATAGCTCGTGAAGGTTAGAAAAAGAAAGAAAATTCATTAGAGAGATTTATTGTGACTAAGGAAATCCTATTAGTGCTTACTAGGATTTTGTAGATAGTAGTTATGAATTAATGCATGTAATTATGAGTGGTATAATATCCGTGCGATCTTGCAGGATAATTGTTAAATAGACGGTGCCTGCGTTTGCTTAGTTATACTAATTGAAAACAGAATATCACACTACACAAATTAGGAAGTCAAAACCGCAATCAAAAGTCGGTGCTTGGAGGACGGTTAACAATATTATAATTGTATAATTATGAACGAAATGAAACTGCATAATCAAGCTATTACCCCTGCCTGACATAGGTTTCACCGTTCAATGGAAAGTCTTAATTTTATAATGTTTTCATAACACCCCGTGTTTTTTCAGTCACATGCCGCGGGTGGTATCGATGCAGTGGGGAATTTCCTGAGTTTGTTTTCAAAATGGGAGAGCGGGGATAATAAATCTGAGCAGTTTAAGCAAACAGGTTAAAATATAACGACCTTTATCATCTTCGTATCGTGTCTGGTTTTACAAATTTGATTAAAAGTCTCGAATTTTAAAACGATAAAGTTTTCAAGAATTTACCTGTATAGATTTTTAGGGTTAAATAGAGCTGCTATATATTTCCACTGCAGTTGCATTTCAGTTTTTGTCAAGCTGGTTCGTGCGAATGTTGATGAATCGAAACTCAACATTTTAAAATTTACGGCAAAAACAACGAACACACTGAACCCTGTCAACTTCGATAAATGGCAAGTAATCTTGTTCAAAGTCATTTTAATCGACCTCAAATATGTTCTTATGTTCATCACATCACTGCTGTCAATCAGGGCAGCATTATAGGGAATAATATTGAAGTATAGTACGGTGCTTTTACGGTTACGTACATGTACGGATCACGAACCCTGCCTGATTTTGTATACGAACTCTAGCCAGAAAATGTCGCGTTTTTAGAAGATGTCAACCAGTTCAGGCTTTTTGTGTGAGCACTATCTCAACTAATTCATTGTGCTGTGAATACAGCACAGATGTCTATTTTAATCTACATAGAAAGATAAAACATTTCGGCGCAAAAACACTTATAAAGCAAGGCGTGGTATGGTTTGAAGAAAAAACGGGCAATTGCGACGATAATTTCTAGTAATATTATGTTTTAATCTCCCTTTCTTTTGGGGTACTACATCAGAACAACCGGTGACACGAATACAATAATTCATTTGAATGTAGTTTTCAACCAATCACATAAGCTTTAATGCGAAAACCAATTAGCAGTTGTTTTTCGGGACACTGATATCTCGAATTCACCTGTGACGGCAGTACATCAGGAAACGTCATTCAGCATCCCCTCATTTTGCATCCACACTAATCTAAAGATCGACACTATTGAAGATGGCTTTCTCAGGTTTTCCATGTGAGCGCTCTCTACAAAGCTTCTGTGTTTTCCTAGACAAGTCTGAAGAACACGAGAGCAACATTGCCAGTCTTAAACGTCATCTTCCTTTGGCATTGAGTGGCCTGAACAAAACCATTACGAAGGGCCAGCCATTTCGTGTTCTGGGCATTGGAAGTGGGATGGGACAGATAGATCTAGAAATCCTTCAGATCATCACTGAGTACTACAGACAGAGCATCTCGGGGAAGATCGACATATTCAACAGAGTTATAGAGCCAAACGAATACATGTTTGTAAAGTACAAGAAGTCAATAGAGCATCTCCCCAACCCACTTACAACAGAAGCCAACATAAACTTTGATTTGCAACAAGTAAGCTTTCAGACGTATGCGCACGAGCGTGAACAGGTTCATGGCTGCAAGTTTGACATGGTTCACTTCATTCACAGCATCTACTTTGTTGAAGTGGAGTCAGCTCTACTCTACTGTTACAACGAAGTCCTTGGAGAAAAAGGAGTGATTGTGTGTTATGTGCAAAGCCGTGAAAACCTTTTCTTCAAGATGCGCGACGAAGTGAAGGAACTCGAGCAAGAGCTGCAGGGTATCACATCAGCGACAATTTGTAACGAAGACGTGGTCAACGTCGCTACGCATCAGAAATGGGTGTTTGAGGAGCATCGGACGGATTTTGAAGTCGATATTACAGAGATTTTCAAGAAAAATTCAACTGAAGGTGATCTTTTGCTGGAGTTCCTAACTCAGCGCATGAACTTTCGAGATGTACATGTAGCTGAAAAAAAGAAGGTTGAGAAGACGGAGCACGTTTTAAAGGATCTTTCTTGGCAGGAGGAGGATGGAAAAAGGAAGGCGAAGATAGTTAACGATTTGATAATAATTTGGAAAGGATGTTACTAGAAAACTGAACTCGGGCCACTGTGGAGGATACGCCGTAATATCTTTAGACGAAGGCTAGAGCAGATCCCCGTGACTTCGAATAAACTGAACTCGGGCCACTGTGGAGGACACGCCGTAATATCTTTAGACGAAAGCTAGAACAGATCCCCGTGACTTCGAATAGACTGACAACTCGGGCATCAAGTCAGATCGCGTTTGGCTAATTCATTGTAGTGTTATATACATGTAAAGGTCAAACATTTCAGAGGAAAAATACTTATAAATCAAGGTGTGGTTTGACGACAAATAGGGATAATAAGGTTGGTCAAGAAAGCCAAATGTTAATTTATAGTAATGTTAATACACTTTAATCTGCCTTTATATGTAACAATAAGCGGCTGGTATCTATGGTAAGAAAATATAATTATTTTTCATAGGAAACCAACGTAATTGGCCAACGCTAGTTACAATAATTAACAATAATTGTTTTAGTATATACCACACTGCAGATGAATAGCCAGCACCAAATAGTTATTTTATTTTTTGTCAAATGGACAAAAACTCGCACAAGGTGATCGCTGCTTCGCTCGGGGGTGAATATGAAATCATATTCACTGATCAGAGGAGGGTGATCACGCGTCACGGGACTTTTTCAGCCAATCAGAACACGGAAAATTTTTCCCGAGTTTTGCCTCGAGAATATCCACGAAAGGGGAAAATATTGCTCTGTGCGCCCAGAATATTGGAGTTTAGAAGCTAAAATGGATGTATATCGACAGAATATTATCAGAAGATCAGCTATGTAAACTATCACTTCAAGGTAAGAGGGATTACTGTTATTTTTTATTTGTGAAAGTGAAGCCTTCATATTTTTCTTGATTTCGAAAAATAAAAATTTAGCCCATTTTCATCCTTCCATATCTAAGGAAACGATTAAGGAAACCTATTTCATTTTTCATTGATCAATGCTTTAGTCCATGTTAAACAATTGAAACCACAAGTACCCCCTTGAACCTCTCACCGTTTTCTTGCGATTTTGCATTTTCTGCGGCCATGTTTGTGACACGTAAATACGACAAAACAAGAACGACGTGTGAGTAGTGTATACTCGTGTTTAGCAACATTCTAAACGAAGAATGGCTATAAAACACTTTATATAAGACTTATGGCTATTCATAAATATCTGGGAACGACTTCTTTGTATCGAGTACCGTGACAGATACGTTTTAATAATTTATTTTCTCATTTTTGTCATTCGAACATTCCAAAGCATTCAACAAACCTGCGCCCTACTGAACCAAATTGGATCTCAAATCACCCCTTGTTCGAGTAAAACTGTTAAGGAGCATAAATTTATTCATGAAAAGTCTGATACCAATACTGTATTTGTCTGCTAGGTATTGTCAAGTATCTACTGGTGGTCAGCATGATTAAAGACAGTAATTCAAGGACCTGAGCTGTTGTATCAGGGGGGGGGGGGGAGGAATTCTTGCTTATGTACATGTAGCTTGTTTACCATTTACACAGACATCCTGGTCGGTCTGAGTTTGTGTATACAAAAGTTTACATATGGAATTTCCCAATTGGAAAAACGTTTACCATTTGTATATATACAAACCGTTCCAGATAAAAAAATCTCAGCATAAGGCCTGGAACTGGTACGACCGACTGGGGATTGTAAATGGTACACGATTTCCAGTTCGTAAATTCCGGTTGGGAATTTTGGACTATTTTTTTAGATGTTCCATTAATTAATTAATTTTCTACCATACAAACCAAAAAAAACTTCTACCATTTACATTCCAACCGAAATTTCCAGAATTTCCGTGTAAATGGTAAACAATCTTAGTGTTTACAACGTGAGTGGGAGCATTTTATTGACCTATACAATCTCGAACTGGAGGTGAGAAATTGCTGGAGCTGGAGGTGAGAGATTGTTTAGACCAATACAGCACTCACACAAATGTTGTAAACTATACTTGTTAATTATGAAACTATATAATATTGTGTGGTTCCAGAAATTATCAGACAGGGGGTACGTCCATACTATATATTACCAGAGGATTTTCCAATCGAAATTTAACTCGCCAAACAAGTCACAAGTGGCATAAAATATAAATTTTACTGATCGTTGAATCGAGAGAATAAAATTTTCAGTCATTTTCTTGACAGCTTTCTTATCTGTTCTAAAAACTACAAAAACAATACATTATTGTGTCACTCTAAAGAGTGTGTGCATGTATAGTGTATGCATGTCATTGTGAAAAGCAGAGCTGTAATCCAATATGGCTGACTGAAAAGCCATATTGGTGCCTGCATTACCTTGACTTCACTACAAGATGGCTATGAGGGGGAGGTTTATGTTTAATTAGCTCAAGAACTGACAACACTGATGTTTTATTAGTCATGTTCTGTATCAAACAAACGCTAAGTATGGACTGTAAAGGGAACATACTGTTTAAATAAAAAAGATGATTTACAATGTAATTATCATATTCTGTGTATATTTCATCGTTGCCTTGCATATTAGACTTTTGTCCATCATATTTATACTAGGTTTTCTTTTTGTAAGTGTAGTATATATACAAGTTAACCTTGTTTTAAGTACCACCCCCAGAAATAGAAATTACTGAAAGAAATTTAAATAAAAGAAACAATAATTTGATCCAGTATAGTCTGTCAATAATAATTGCAAATGAATATAGTTCATCACTGTAGCACAAACTAAAACTGAAGTATGCAGCCCTCTATACCAATTCGTGTTAGAGACTGAAATATTATAATAGTGATTTTACTCAACCCATGAAATAGATATTAGACTAATAGACACAGACTATTAGACCCTAATTCCAATGTTTTCTTTTGTTTCTATTCTGAATATTATTATTTTTGTTTAATGGGTTAAGACCACTGTAACATCCAGCAATGTCACCCCCCCCCCCCCCCCCCCCCCCCTTGAACAGGGAATATACATGTCATGTGCAACATTGTGCATTATTAAAGAATTTTTTTTTGAAAAATTATAGTGAAATACCCCTCTCATTGTTATAAACTAAATACTAATAGTTACATAAACATGCAAAGATGTGATAAAACACTCAGACAAATGCCATTTCATGCATTTTGCAGTCAATATGCATATTTTTTTAATATTAAAATGTAACAAGGAAACGAGCGCTTATTCGGACCCCGCCACGCTTGCCCATTTACAGGCCTAAATATCGCTGAATAACTCTAGTTAATTTCATATGGTTATAAAGCGAACAAACATCGTGTGGCCGATAATAGGTATTGCTTGGCCGATAGTGGGCTTGTCAACAACGGACATGTTAAGTCGATTTTCAGGGGAAAATAGTGAAATTTGAAAGGAACGTAGCTACAACTACTAAAGATCATGAAGGAAGAAAAACATTGGCAATAGCCCTCTTCGTTATACGACTAGTAGCGATCAAAATAAAGTGGTCTATAATAGGTTAAATTACAAACGAAAATCGCCGAAAATGTGAATAAATAATTTAGCAAGTATCAAGCCTTCAACCACCATGGTTTATCGCCAAAAACGTTGCTCGTTCACTGTAATCAACATTCCAAAGGATGCGAGGCAAACAAGAACCTAATGGTTGTCATTTCTGCCAAATTCTGGCTAAATTCTCGCAACAAGGGCTCGTATAAAAAGAGAGACTCTGACAAAGTCCCAAAAGAGCACTAAAACCAACTTCCCGAAAACTCGAATGAAGTTATTTCAAGCAATATATAAACGCAGTGAAGTCAAGCCAAGATGAAGTGAGTTTTAAGGATGACTGGATACTCTGGCTAAGAAAAATGGACGTGAGAAAATCAAAAATACACCAAATGCTAGAGCTCCGCACACATCGACTGCAAGTGACGACTGACTTCAAAAATCAATTTGAACCATGATCCTTTTCGACGCGTGATCACCCTCCTCTGTTCACTGATTGAGTAGCCAGTCAGAGCGCGCGTAAAGTGATATTCACTGCATGGTGTGGTATATGCTAAAATAAAATAAACTTCAACCTTTCGCCTCATGCAGTTCTGTTTTCAGCTCTCAGTTTTCCACCTTCACTTTTGCAAATAGAGGGCTTCAGATTCGACTTCGTGTATGACTTTTTCACTGCGAGTACGAATTTTCGACTCACAATATCATCTTACTCTCAAGGAAAGGAGGATTCTACCTGGAGTAAGATTCTTCCTAGAGAAATGAGAACAAGCTACTAGCAACATTTGTTTCTTCTAGTATATATATATTTTAAAAGTATTCCTCGAGTGTGAAAACCCGTAGCTCCCGCTCGCATCTGAAGTTTGTATCAGTGTTTGACCTTTCTTCCTTATTGCTATAGAGACCCTGCTACTAAATCGCGGGCGCGCTATTTTCATGACGTCATGCCAAAAATTAAGACTTGACCGATTACTGTATCTCGCTGGGAACCGTAAATTTCAATGAAAATTTACAATTGCACCCAAGTATATACGCCAAAGGCTTTCCGAAACCAGTGATAGTGGTGGCTGTGGTTACCAAAACAAAGACCAGCTTTCGCTTGGGCATGTAAAATAAATTAAAATTTACAAACTACTACACGTATTATCCGTTTTAATTCCTATCAAACGATCAGGGCAGCATTACAAAGGCTTTGACAGTTTTTCATCCAATGAGAGCAGTTTTATAGGGAATAATACTGAAGTATAGTACATTGCTTCAGTTCACGGTTACGTACGGATCACGAATCCTGCCCGATTTTGTATCCGAACTATAGCTAGAAAAAGTGCCGTTTTTAGAAGATGTCTACGAGTTCAGGCTTTTCTTGTGAGCACTATCTCAACAGCCACAATGTTTTACTAGACAATTCTGAAGAAAACGAGAGCAACATTGCCAGTCTTAAACGTCATCTTCCTTTGGCATTGAGTGGCCTGAACAAACCCATTACGAAGTGCCAACCATTTCGTGTTCTGGGCATTGGAAGTGGGATGGGACAGAGGGATCTAGAAATCCTTCAGATCATCACTGAATACTACAGACAGAGCAGCTCGGGGAAGATCGACATATTCAACAGAGTTATAGAGCCAAACGAATACATGCTTAGAAAGTACAAGAAGTCAATAGAGCATCTCCCCAACGTACTTACAACAGAAGCCAACATAAACTTTGATTTTCAACAAGTAAGCTTTCAGAAGTATACACACGAGCGTGAACAGCTTCGTGGCTGCAAGTTTGACATGGTTCACTTCATTCACAGCATCTACTTCGTTGACGTGGAGTCAGCCCTACTCTACTGTTACAACGAAGTCCTTGGAGAAAAAGGAGTGATTGTGTGTATCGTACAGAATCGTGAAAACCTTATCTACAAGATGCATAACAAGGTTAAGGAACTCGAGCAAGAGCTGGAGGGTACCACATCTCCAACAATTTGCAGTGATTATGTGACCGAAGTTGCTATTCAGCACCAATGGGTGTTCGAAGAGCACCGGATGGATTTTGTTGCCGATGTTAGAGAGATTTTCAAGAAATATTCAACCGAAGGCGATCTTTTCCTGGATTTCTTAACTCACCAAGTGAACTTTCGAGCTGTAGTCGAGAAAAAGAAGGTCGAGAAGACGGAGGAGGTTTTAAAGGATCTTTCTTGGCAGGAGGAGGATGGAAAAAGGAAGGCGAAGATGGTTAACGATTTGATAATAATTTTGAAAGAATGTTAGAAAACTAAACTCGGACCACTGTTAAGACCGGATGCGCCGTAAAAACATTGAAGAAGGCTAGAGCAGATCCCCGTGACTTGGAATGAACTACGCTTGACCATAAAGCAGTATTAGAAGAGAAATACCTAGGGAATCAACACTTTACTTTCCTTTTTTATTTTAAAATAACCCACAGAAAGCGTGCGCTCTTGTTCGATGAAGGCTATGTTTCTATAATTGTATGGAACCATAGCGATGTTGCATGCGCTCTGAATTTCACTTTTGATTATCCAATCGAAGGAGCGATTTAATTTTAGTACGGTGTTTTATTCGTTTTATAAAGGAAATAAAAAACGCGAGTTCTGTGTTTCCATATAGAGTTAGAGAAACACTTGTGGAAACTTGACGGAACTCGATATTGACTTTGGGCTCGTGTTCCCGCGGCAATTTCATTTTCTCACTAATTTTCACTTGTGTTTTTATAACTCGATGGAACACGATTGTCTTCTATTTGTTAAATAGAACACGTCGTTTAGTTGCTAGGGTACTCCTTTTCCTAATCATACATTCAAGTCATCAAGTCAGATCGTGTTTGGCTAATTCATTGTAGTGTTATACATGTAAAGATAAAACGTTTCAGAGGAAAAATGCTAATAAATCAAGGGGTGGTATGACGAAAAATAGGGATAATAAGGTTGGTCAAGAAAGCGAAATGTTAATTTATAGTAATGTTAATACACTTTAATCTGCCTTTATATGTAACAATAAGCGGCTGGTATCTATGGTAATAAAATATAATTATTTTTCATAGGAAACCAACGTAATTGGCCAACGCTAGTTACAATAATTAACAATAATTGTTTTAGTATATACCACACTGCAGATGAATAGCCAGCACCAAATAGTTATTTTATTTTTTGTCAAATGGACAAAAACTCGCACAAGGTGATCGCTGCTTTGCTCGGGGGTGAATATGAAATCATATTCACTGATTGAGTAGCCAGTCAGAGCGCGCGTAAAGTGATATTCACTGCATGGTGTGGTATATGCTAAAATAAAATAAACTTCAACCTTTCGCCTCATGCAGTTCTGTTTTCAGCTCTCAGTTTTCCACCTTCCCTTTTGCAAATAGAGGGCTTCAGATTCGACTTCGTGTATGACTTTTTCACTGCGAGTACGAATTTTCGACTCACAATATCATCTTACTCTCAAGGAAAGTAGGATTCTACATGGAGTAAGATTCTTCCTAGAGAAATGAGAACAAGCTACTAGCAACATTTGTTTCTTCTAGTATATTTTAATAGTATTCCTCGAGTGTGAAAACCTTTCTTACTTGTTGCTATAGAGACCCTGCTACTAAATCGCGGGCGCGCTATTTTTATGACGTCATGCCAAAAATTAAGACTTGACCGTAAATTTCATTGAAAATTTACAATTGCACCCAATTACGCCAAAGGCTTTCCGAAACCATTGATAGTGGTGGCTGTGGTTACCAAAACTAAGACCAGCTTTCGCTTTGGACATTTAAAATAAATTAGAATTTACAAACTACTACATGTATTATCCGTTTTAATTCCTATCAATTAATCAGGGCAGCATTACAAAGGGTTTGACAGTTTTTCATCCAATGAGAGCAGTTTTATAGGGAATAATACTGAAGTATAGTACATTGCTTCAGTTCACGGTTACGTATACGATCACGAACCCTGCCTGATTTTGTATCCGAACTATAGCTAGAAAAAGTGCCGTTTTTAGAAGATGTCTACAAGTTCAGGCTCTTCGTGTGAGCACTATCTCAACAGCCACAATGTTTTACTAGACAATTCTGAAGAACACGAGAGTAACATTGCCAGTCTTAAACGTCATCTTCCTTTGGCATTGAGTGGCCTGAACAAACCCATTACGAAGTGCCAACCATTTCGTGTTCTGGGCATTGGAAGTGGGATGGGACAGAGGGATCTAGAAATCCTTCAGATCATCACTGAATCCCGGGGGGAGGACTCCCCATAAAAATAAACGGGGGTGCTCGACGTGAGAAATGAAATTCACCCCTAAAAGATAGCAATATGGGCATGGCTCACAAAAATTTTACCCCTAAAAGATAGCACTCCAAAAGACAAATTTGTGCAAACTAAAGGAAATAAGAGACAAAGCTCTGCCCCATAACCTCGTCTTTAATATTCGGATGGATCAAACTCTATATCGAAGCCGTAAATACCGATTCAACTTGTGGGGTCTCATGCTCGAGGATCCAGCGCTATTTTCTCTCGGCCACAAAAAGTTTGGGTCTCGGAGACCCCTAAAAGATAGCAGACCTTTGGAAGACCCCTAAGAGATAGCACTGCTAACGATTTTAACCCCTAAAAGATAGGTCGAGCACCCCCGTCTATTTTTATGGGCAGTCCCCCCCCCCCCCCCCGGGGCACTGAATACTACAGACAGAGCAGCTCGGGGAAGATCGACATATTCAACAGAGTTATAGAGCCAAACGAATACATGCTTAGAAAGTACAAGAAGTCAATAGAGCATCTCCCCAACGTACTTACAACAGAAGCCAACATAAACTTTGATTTTCAACAAGTAAGCTTTCAGAAGTATACACACGAGCGTGAACAGCTTCATGGCTGCAAGTTTGACATGGTTCCTTCATTCACAGCATCTACTTCGTTGACGTGGAGTCAGCTCTACTCTACTGTTACAACGAAGTCCTTGAAGAAAAAGGAGTGATTGTGTGTATCGTAGAGAATCGTGAAAACCTTATCTACAAGATGCATAACAAGGTTAAGGAACTCGAGCAAGAGCTGCAGGGTACCACATCTCCAACAATTTGCAGTGATTATGTGACCGAAGTTGCTATTCGGCACCAATGGGTGTTCGAGGAGCATCGGATGGATTTTGTTGCCGATATTACAGAGATTTTCAAGAAAAAATCAACCAAAGGTGATCTTTTGCTGGAGTTCCTAACTCAGCGAATGAACTTTCGAGATGTAGCTGAGAAAAAGAAGGTCGAGAAGACGGAGGAGGTTTTAAAGGATCTTTCTTGGCAGGAGGAGGATGGAAAAAGGAAGGCAAAGATGGTTAATGATTTGATAATAATTTTAAAAGGGTGTTAGAAAACTAAACTCGGACCACTGTAAAGACCGGATGCGCCGTAAAAACATTGAAAAAGGCTAGAGCAGATGCCCGTGACTTGGAATGAACTACGCTTGACCATAAGGCAGTACTAGAAGAGAAATACCCAGGAAATCAGCACCTTACTTCCCTTTTCTATTATAAAATTACCCACAGAAAGCGTGCGGTCTTGTTCGATGATAGCTATGTTTCTATAATTCTATGGAACCATAGCAATGTTGCATGCGCTCTGAATTTCAATTTTGATTATCTAATCGAAGGAGCGATTTCATTTTTCGTACGGTGTTTTATTCGTTTTATAAAGGAAATAAAAAACGCTAGTTCTGTGTTTCCATAAAGTTAGAGAAACACTTGTGGAAACTTGGCAGAACTCGATATTGACTTTGGGCTCGTGTTCCCGCGGCAATTTTATTTTCTCACTAATTTTCACTTGTGTTTTTATAACTCGATGGAACACGATTCTGTCTTCTATTTGTTAAATAGAACACGTCGTTTAGTTGCTAGGGTACCCCTTTTCCTAATCATACATTCAAGTCATCAAGTCAGATCGCCTGTGGCTAATTCATTGTAGTGCTATACATGTAAATATAAAACGTTTCAGAGGGAAAATGCTTATAAATCAAGGGGTGGTATGACGAAAAACTGATAGGGATAATAATTTTGGTCAAGAAAGTCAAATGTTAATTGATAGTAATGTCAATGCACTTTAATCTGCTTTTATGTGTAACAATAAGCGGTTGGTATCTATTGTAATAAAATTGACGTTTTATGAATCAAATCCATCATGAAGAATAGCTTGTTAGAAAAAGAAAGGCAATTCATTAGTGAGATTTATTGTGACAAGGTTGACATAACTAAAAGCAAATACAGTCAGTGCTCAGTAGGATCTGTGTACGGATAGCAGGGTTTTAGCTAGGGTTTGGGTTAAGGTGAGGCAAAATCAGAAATGGCATTGGAACAACGTTGTAAAAACGTGCAGAAAATTATGAGTCGAGACTTCAGAGGGTGAGTGCATATATATTCGAGTGAGAGCTGCTAAAATAAACAATAACTGACAAAACAATGTGGTGGCCTGGTGATATGAGAGTGAAGGGAGTGGGTGAAGTTCCTTGGGGAAGGGAGGACATTGGCAGCCCTACCCTCTCTCCCCTTATATGACTCTGGCTAAAAACCTAGGTAGGGTGAGTTAATGAACATATATGTCCAGCAGCCACCCAATATACCACAAGTGCAGGGGTTATGGAATTGGAACTTGGAATTTGAGGGATGTAGCTGTGCTGGGAAGCGTGCAATCTTGTTTTCAGTTTTCCATACATTTATCTGTAACACCGAGTCAAATTCAACGTGAAAAGTTACAGACAATGTATGGAAAACTGAAAACACGATTGCACGCTTCCCAGCACAGCTACATCCCTCAACTGAATTTTGATCAGTTAATCTTTCACCTTGTATCTTAAGTTTGTATCTGAAGAATATTTCAGAAATTCGATTTTACGGTTTCAATTTGGCACCGGTTCCCATATAAACACTGTATTTCGCGCTAGTTTGCACCCCATTCAAAATGTCGGAATTTACCGCGAACTGATCTATTCTTAACTAAGAACGAAACGGTCGAGCATTGTTGCACGTGTTAAGGGTTCATAGGTTAAAATGTGCAAAAACACAAATTTAAACTGCTTCATCGTAACAAAATTTACGAATCTGTTTGCCCTGAAACGCTTCATTTAGTTTTTAGGTAATATTTCTCTTGAGGGCACTGGTTGGCTCACGCAGTGATTAACCTAATAGTATTGTCTTCTTTTGGGCATGTTTAGTCTTGGAGCCGTAACTCACGACGGCACATGTTTTAGGCTGTTTTCCACTAAACTGAATTTCCACGGAACATGACTTTTTTCTCTGTTTTGCTTTAACTGAGTGCCGATCTGTTTAATTATTTCCCTTTCTGCAAGCTAACGATATCCTTTCCACGGACAAAACTGCACTCGATCTGAAAGATGTTTTAACCAAGAACACAATATTGATGAGGTAACTACGGCGAGGTCAAAACATGTCGATCAAACAGCATGCACACTTTGAATTAGTACTACATTTAGGCCGTATGTTCATTAGCGTTTTGTACATTTCGATTATTCGTACTACTTGTGCAAGGTCTTAAACTAAGCAAAGCTACAATGTTCCTTTGATGTTTGAGAGTTGAACAAGATTAGCAATTTTCTTCCCCAATTTGTAAGCTGAGTTGAGAGCAAGGATGATCTTGGCACTAAGAGCAGCACCATCGGTTCCTATGGCTGCGATAATCATTGCGGTCACCACGGCAGCTGTTTCCAACCAATCCCAAACGCTCATATTCGCACAAAGGCCTTTCATAATCTTCCACAGGATACCTGCCGAATAGGAATCTTTGATTAAGTTAAAGATAGCGTCCGCAATCTGTAGTCTAGTACAATGATCCCAGGCCTCCACCAAGGCATTCAAAGCTATTTCCAGTTTACTGGAGCTCTCTACGGCTGTGACGGTCACTTCAGCAACACAGGCAATCACGCTGTCGCTAACTTCAACAGTGATACCCACTGATTGCATCACCAGCAACACCACCTCAACCAATATGCTCGCATATTGCAGCCAGTTGGTTGTGTCGATATCAGCGACCGTAGCCAACTTCTTGGAAGGCATGAACTGCTTCCCTTCCCTGGTAAAGTGCACCCAGAAGTAACCATCTTGCTTTTTGCTGATATCCAGTGCGTACGTGGAGATAGCAAAACCTTGTTTGATCTTCATAATTCGTTTCTCGTCGAGGTGTTTGGACAATTCTTTCTCAACAGCACTTGCTTCTACAAGGCCGCGGAGTATTTTGGTATGAAGTAGCTCTTCCTTGGCCGTCTTTCTGGCTGCTTGTACTATTTTATCCTTTTTTCCCTTATCTAGCTTGTGATACTCGACCGAAGCATACTTCTGAATTTCCGCTAAGACATCTTGAACAGCTTTTTCGACAGGGTCGCCGTGCCTTTCTGCCATATTGTAGTTGTTTGTAGTTGCTGGACTAATTGCAGAATGCAAGAGCACATGTAACTGATCAGTTACCTTTTGATCTGATGTATGGTCAAATGCTATAGTGTCATAGTTCATTAAAAATGCCATGACCGTTGTACAAGGCCGGCCATTGGTATCTACTTGCGGTAGATAGGAATTGTCGTGTGCTTTACGTACGTTGGAAGTATTAGGTTTCAAGCTCATGTGTGGGTCACAAAGTACATAGAACAATGCATCATGGGATATTGCGTGAATTATTCTGAGATTAGGAAAATTCATCGTGTACCAGTTCACAGAAATTGGTGTTACTACTTATTTGGCTACTTATTGTCAATATTCGATATGACACCCACCGGAATTGCAGCAGAGAATTTAATAAAATGTAGTAAGTTTCCCGTTTCCCCCAGGCTAATTCAGGAGCCAATATATTCAACAAGAGGTTGCGTGCAGCCTTAATTCGGGCTGTATAGATGTAAGATTGTTTGGAAAGTTGAAATAGAGTATAGAGGTTTTTGCACCATCACGTGACTTCCTAGTAACTGTTACTACGCCGCCATGTTGGATGGCAGGCAGAACCAAAATGGCGTACTGTTTGACTGAGCGCGGGAGTTCGAGTGATGAAATATTGACTACCTTTATTCGCCCAGTGGCCTAAATTTGCGCAAAGTTCAATAACATAATGATAAACACTTTGACCACAATGGTTTCTGAACTAAGTTTCCCTGTCCGTACTATTCCGCCGAACTATTTTCATATATCTAGCTCAGAATGTTCTGAGTTGATGTTCAGTACAGTAACTATCTAGTGCTTTTAGAGAATGCAAGCATGGAAACAATGCATATGAACGTGAAGCATTAATCCTATCGGAAACATGTCAGTCATCGTAAACGATGTATAACTGGTTGCCTTCAAAACAATGATCAAACCTCTGCTGTGAAGCTATATATAATTTCATCGCCATTTTTGTTTTATAATTCGTTGCAGGCCTCTAAAACCTAAACAAAAATGAAGGGCCTTTATTGGTGAAACGTGTGCTCATGTTATTCAGTCACCGACGCCGCCATTGTTTAGTATTCATTACCAAATGCTTGACAAATTAGCATATTGCTTGATAACAACAAACCGAGAATCCAGTGACAGAATAAAAGAAAAGTGTCCTCGTCAGTTTCAGTTTATCGGCAAATGCAAGTAAGAAGTTTCTGAAAGCTTTTTTTGTCAATACTCAAAAAGCGGCGTGGGATGCGACGGGACAGATGTGTTCCCCGAGATTAATCCGCATTGAACATGTACTTGAAGTTATTTCAGACACGGCAATGCTAAATTAAACTAAAATGTTTTTGGATGCTTTCGAAGATCATCTTAGAACTAAATTGATTCTTGATTCTTGATTCTTGATTCTTCAGAAGACGCAATATGTATATCAGGTGAGGGGAGCAGTTACTGTTGACCATGAATTCGACTAAAGAGTGCATTTGTCAGTGAGCGCAGCTCATAAAAGTTTAAAACATTGCTAAAAGACATCACTTAAAAGACATCAATCTCAGTATAGACAAGCCGATTTATGTAAAAGTCTGCAATATTTTTCATGTCTCTCAATTTTGGCCAGATTCTATCACACAGTCGTCGTTACTTGGAGGAAGAACTTGCGTGCTCAGTCAAACAGTACGCCATTTTGGTTCTACCTGCCATCCAACATGGTGGCCTAGCAACAGTTGCTAGGAAGTCACGTGATGGTGCAAAACCTCTATTAAGGGACTGTTCAGATATTAGCAGAAGAAGGGGGAGGAGAAAGGGGGAGGGTCATAGTTTTTGAAGCCCCAACAACGGAGGGTCATAAAAACATAGGCAACTGAAAAAGGGTTGGTTTTTGGGGGGAAAGGAGCAAAAGAGGGAATGGTCAAAATATTTCATAGTTATTGTCCAAGGAGGGTTATATATATATTTTTAGAGTTTTTGATTTCATTCTCCATCTGCTAATTTTTAACCATTCCCTAACGTTTAATAAAATATTGGTTTCATTGATTTCATGCATGTAGACAGCTGTTAACCTTTATTTCAAGGGTATCACTCACTAGTATATACACAGATAAATATGTGGCCCTCCTTGTAAATAAAAATTCGAAAAAAATGTAAAACGTGATTTAGAAATGTCACTAATTTAGCTAAACTGTGTCTGTTCATGACTGTAATTAGCCAAGATCCCCAAACCAGGAGCGTCGTCTATCCCGTATACTAGGCCTATGTCACAGGGTTTTCACAAGTTACATTATTTTTAGAACGGTTTGCCGCTATTCTTGGGTTGCAATCATTCCTAAGGGAATAAGATCACAAAAGCGTAGCAGCCATGTTGTTGGTAGACTGATTTTACTTAACCCGTGAAATAGATAGTAGCGTATTACACACTATTCACTCTAATTCTTTTGTTCTCTTTGGTGTTTATCTTGGTATGACACACTAACTAATAGTTTCTGTTTCACGGGTCAAGTAAAATCACTCTATAACAAAAGTAGCTAATGAGGCATATTTTGTTCCGCCACTCGCGCAACCACTAATTGACGGCAAAAATGATCTAAAAATAGCCCAACTTGTGAAAACGCTCTGACAGCTATATACGAGATATGGACGCTCCTGGTTATGGGCTCCTGAATTAGTCTACAAGTGAATGTACATATGAGCAATCACTTCGATTTCTTATCTGAAAACATAAAAACGAATCGGGGTTATGCTATGAGGATTTTATTTGCCTATTTATTCTAGAAACTGTTTACATCGTGCAATGATTTTACGGTTTGTCTTTATGCAATATGCAAGCCATTCCGGCTCCCGCTCTAACGCCTTCGAATGGGCTGGAGAGAGAAATGCCCAGCAAATCACATCGTCCCAATAAAACCTAAATTATATTATTTTTACGACAATCCAGAGTCCTATTACGGTATTTCGAAGTCAGTTCGACAAACACATTGCTAAAGTATGCAGGAAAGTGTCCCAGCAGGCCGCTGTATTAAAGCGTATGAGAAATTTGCTTCCATTCGAAGCAAGGAAAAACATTTATCAAGCATTTATTGCTGGTACTTTTGCAGTAAGAAGGCCACAGAGAAACTTGAAAAAGTAAATGAACGAGCTATATGCTTCGTTTTCCACGACAAACACTCTTCATATCATGAATTATTAACGAAGTTAGGTCAAACAACATTGCTGAATCAAAGGCTTATTAAAGTAGTCTGCACAGTTTTTAAATCAATTAACAGTAATAATGTACCGGAAAGGGAAAGTATTAATGATCTGATAAAACTAAGAAACTCGACGTACAATCTTAGAGGAAAATACATTCTGTGCATGCCTAAAGTAAACTATACCACCTAGGGCCTAAAGTCGTGGGGATACTTTGCGCCCAGACTGTGGAACATCAAATTTTAAATCGTTTAAAAGTAATATTAAGAAACTCGACCTATCTGGCCTATTTTAGTAGTTTCATTGGAGCGGTTTTTATTATGTAAAGATATTGGTGCGGTTTTAGTACCCTTAATATATTTTATAAGATATTTTATATTTTAATCTGTACATTTTAGATTAATTTTAAATATTCGGATCTCGCGTTAATTTTATCGTTAAATTGTAAATATATAATACTTACCATGGGCTCCTGTACTTACTGTATACGTATTTATTAGCTCTTTTATTTCTCTTATTCTCAATGTTATTTTGTGGCATACCTGGAAAGTAGCTGGCGCGTCATTGCAGACTCCGTCTTGGATCCGTCTGCAATAATGCACCTTATTCCTAGCTAAGTGTTTTGACCACGTGAAATAAAGTTATTGTATTGTATTGTACTCAGACAGTGTTTTACAATTTTCGGATGACGTCATAACCACATTTTGCGTATGTTTTCCTAGTCATTCCGGTTTTTCGAGTCAGCTCTATAATTCAATTTTCGTTTTCCTTTTTTTCTTTTGACAGTCCTACGTTTTGTACTGGACGTTCTGAGTCTAATTCAATATTATTTTAGGTATTTCAAGTTGACTTTTCCCCACATATTTCCCGGGCGACGGCGTTACCGGCCCAATTGTATTTATGGTTGTTTTAGACAATTCCAGTATAACTTATATAACTCGACGTTTACAAATACGCTTTTCGATTACGGTATTCTCGGTTTGAAAGTCTTTTCCAGTTCTGTTTATGGTATTCGTGGTCAATTCGGATGGCTCTGTGTAAGGCTTGAACAAATTCAGTGCACGATCTTCTGATATTCTTTTGACGATTTCATCTTTTTCTTCTTGGTATCTAGTTCAATTTACGGTCGACTCCATTTCCAGTTTGATTTCCAGTCACCATTATGGCGCTGTCAATTCCAAACCTGCCATCCCCCACCCTCGGGCATTGGAATAAAACTTTATGTGGACCCTAACCTAACCGAACAGAAGTCCAATCAAAAATAATCTAAAATTCATCCAATTGGATTTAAATTCACAAATGAGCTTCGATTTTATAATTATATCGCCGGAACTGTGAAGAGAAGTTTTGTTCGTAAAAAGGAGCAAGTCTACCAGGCGCTATATATGCGAAAGTAAGAATAAACTAAGATTGTTGTTTTTAGCTGTTCCCAGTTAGTGCCTAAATACGCGTTTCCCAAAGTACAGTTTCGCAAAGTACAGTTTCGTAAAGTACATTTTCGCAAAGTACAGTTTCGCAAAGTACAGTTTCGCAAAGTACAGTTTCGCAAAGTACAGTTTCATAATGTACAGTTTCGCAAAGTACAGTTTCGTTTCGTTTCGCAAAGTACAGCGGTAAGCCGTCGAAATGTTCAAATTACACACAAACACAGACGTAGAGGAAACTAAATATACAAGCACGCACACATGGTATTTAAGCTACTTATATTGTATCTTAAAAAAGTTTAGGTGGCAATATATGGAAGTGCAGGTTACCAAATTAGTACTAGTGAAGAAAAAAGAAAAAGAAGCAGGCTCCAAACTAAAGGTATGACTGCAACAAATTTTCTTTGAGTTTGTTTTTGAAAGCTTTAAGGGTTTCGTGTTTCAGGTCCTCAGTTGGCACAAAACGAAAACGTCCTAGCAGTCACAACAAGAGGAATGCTGCCTTCTCAATAACAGATACCATTCACCACCAGGGAAGAGTCAAAAGAGCAAGTCCTAGCAGTTAAAACAAGAGGAAATAGTCAGTATCGAACATCAGGTTGATAACCGAGATTCCTTGCTCGCGCATCATGCAAAACTCACAATGTCAGTTGAAGGGAATAATTAGTGAGTGCAGTATAACGTAATTGGAAAAGCTAAAAAACCTTCATACTTCTAATCCTGTACTTTGATTGGTAGATCAAGGTCATTGTTCTTTCCAATAATGAGCGAGCAAGCAAACATCCCCCAAAATGCAACAGGAGTGCTACCAAGCGCATTACGATCCATTGTGACGTCATCACCCAAATTACAAGACCATTTCGCTAGATCGCAACAAGATTGAAGACGAAACTCAATTAAAATGGCAATCAAACTTGCCTTGTCGATATCTCTTTTAGAGATATCGCTAAGGCAAGGTTGTTTGCCATGATTATGTTGATAATAGGCGACGGTCGCTCGCTATGGATTAACTTCACAGGTAAGTGTAACAATTTAAAAAGTCGAACAGTAAATTGTGATCGTTAACAAGTCACTAAGAGTTTGACAGTTTTGGTTCTCGGCGAGCTCAACAATGGAGCTCTTCAATAACGAAAACGGTTTACTGATTAATAATTTACCGTGTTAACGGTTAGGGTGTTTTGAAATATAGGGGTAGGGTTTGGATTAGTTCACAGGACCATTGAAGAAGCATTATTTTTCTGCATTCCGTGATCTAGCCCTAAAAAGCCTAATTTTACTATAGCTCTAAAAATCCTAAATTATTGAGCACTTGGGTTTATATTGATGTTAGTTTTTTATGTTGGGTTAGGGATTAGATTGTGTTAGGAATGAATTTGCTTGGAGTAGAGTGTTACCTGGCTTTCATAAATCTGCTTGTTAGTGGCCCTAATGTTCGGCATGGAAACGGCAAAGTGAAACAGAAATGTTGATAACTTTTTGGGTTATTTCTGTGTAGTTCTCAATCATTTATCAGTCCATATTTGCGTCTTTTCACACCCACTGTGGGCGATTCTTTGATGAGGAAACAAGAGAATAGTAGGGTGCTATATTATCTCTCCCTTGCTCTGTGGGTTTTTCTCCGGTTTACCTCCCTCCACATGCAAAAACCAACATGCTAAATTCCAATTCGTTCTGTGGATTAACTGGTTCCTGACTTGGATCGATCAGCTCCTATGCCGGGTTGTTTCATGTCCCGTTAGAAATTCAGATTTTTTTAAGCCACTTCTTTCTTGTCAGGAGTTGGAAGTTTGTTATTTGCGCACTTCCATTTTCTTCTAGTCAGTGTTTTATTCCAATTGTAAAGCAGAGTCTAACGGGTACAACGAGGATTTACTTCAAGATCCTCGGCACTTGTTACTTTAAGATACTGTTTACCTCTTTCCTAGAAGTTTTCTTCTAGATAAAATGTTGAGGTGGATGGTGGAGAAAGTAGAGGCAAGGGTAGTCAAACAAATATTTTGTAGGGGAGGGGTGGGTGGAATGTTTTTCTTTTAACCCCCCCCCCCCCCCCCCAACTAAATAAATAAATAAATCAAACCCTTTTTTTTATTAAACACAAACGAATAAAAATTCCTTTCTAGAATCTTTTATATTTAAACCAGTTTTAAAATGTTCTAAAACTTAAACCAGTTTAAAAATGTTCACAAAATAAATATCGATAATATCGAATATCAACGTCCTTCACAGAGGAGAGACCTTTGTCTAGTAGATATCTAATAGATGTCTAGTAATTAGAAAATAGTCAATAATATCGGATAATATCGAATACGAACGTCCTTCACAGAGGATAGAGACCTTTGTCTAATAGATATCTAATTAGAAAATAGTCGATAATATCGGAAAATATCGAATATCAACCTCCTTCACAGAGGGGAGAGACCTTTGTCTAATAGATATCTAATAGATGTCTAATTACAAAATAGTCGATAATATCCAATAGTATCGAATATCAACGTCCTTCACAGAGGAGAGAGACCTTTATCTAGTAGATATCTAATAGATGTCTAATTAGAAAATAGTCGATAATATCGGATAATATCGAATATCAACCTCCTTCACAGAGGAGAGACCTTTGTCTAATAGATAACTAATTAGAAAATCTCCGATAATATCCGAAAGTATCGAATATCGACGTCCGTCAGAGGAGAGGGAGACCTTTATCTAATAGATATCTAATTAGAAAATATCCGATAATATCGAATATCAACCCGCTCGGCAAAAGACAGAGAGACGTTTATCTAATAGATATCGAATTTCGAATATCGATGTCCTTCAGAGGAGAGGGAGACATTTATCTATTAGATATCTAATTAGAAAATATCGGATAATAGCCGATAGTATCGAATATCGACCCTCTCTGCAGAAGACAGAGAAACCTTTATCTAATAGATATCTAATTAGAAAATATCCGATAATATCGAATATCGACGTCCTTCAGAGGAGAGGGAGACCTTTATCTAATAGATATCTAATTAGAAAATATCCGAAAATATCCGATATTATCGAATATCGATGTCCTTCAGAGGAGAGGGAGACCTTTATCTAATAGAGTATCTAATTATGAAATATCCGATAATATCGACCCTCTCGGTAGGAGACAGAGACCTTTATCTAATAGATATCTAATTAGAAAATATCCGATAGTATCGAATATCGACCCTTTCGGTAGAAGACAGAGAGACCTTTATCTAATAGATATCTAATTAGAAAATATCCGATAATATCGAATATCGACGTCCTTCAGAGGAGAGGGAGACCTTTATCTAATAGATATCTAATTAGAAAATATCCGATAATATCCGATAGTTACTGGTTATTTCATGGTTTACTATGGAATACTGGCGAAAATTTCACTCGAAATTCATATTATTTTGGTATACAACTCGCCTTTAACCATATTATCCTATAAATAACAATTTACGAAAAGATTTATCACGAAAACAAAGTAACTTACCGGACGATAGACTGCAAATTTTCTCGCCGGAATTGGAAAACACAAATTTCGAGTGGCGGCCGCGCGCGTCTGCAGACTAATTATGTATTCAAAATGGTTAATTTTTATTGGTCGGTAAAGAAAGGGCGCGAAATTTCCTGCATTTTGATTGGCCTTGATCTAGCCATGAAATACCGCTCTGTATTTCATAGAAAAACCATGAAATACCGCCCTGTATTGCATAGTAAAGCTGAGCTCTGATTGGCTGAAATAAAATATTTATAGGATAATATCGAATATCAACCCGCTCGGCAAAAGACAGAGACGTTTATCTAATAGATTTCTAATTAGGAGATATCCGATAATATCGCTTGATAATATCCGATAATATTCGATAGTATCAATATCTAATATCTGATACTATCGATACTATAATATCGGATATTCGATATTGTGCAGATACCGCGCCTACCTCAATGGCAGCACTCCAAACTATTCGAAGGAAATCTTTAAAAGCACAACTCTTGTACATTCCTATAACAAGAAACTAAAGTTATAACTATGTATCTGTACCAAGACCTCACACTGAAGCTGGAAAGCGGCAGCTTTCAGTATAGAGGGGCTGTTCTCTGGAATAGTTTATCTAATGATACAAGCCAGACAGACAAACGTAATTGCGTTCGACGAAGGAGAACGCATACTAATCTTGCAGTGGACTCCCTGTGGTCATGTGTGGGCTACCTGTGCTACCCCAGGCGAAAGAAATCGAGATTCGTGTATGTCCTCATGTTTGTACTTTTTAGAATAAATTATCTGGGCCGGGGAACTGGTAACCACACGTACACGATGCGAGCGGCCATTTTGGTGAATGCCAGCATGGCTTCTGTTTTGTTTCGCGATCGGTTAGTTACTTGCCTTATTTTCCGACAATCCAATGCAATGATGTTTCAAAGGTTCGCAAGTACAACTGAGCAAAGCCTGAGGAAAGTGTGTAGTGTAGTACATCTGGAGGACCTTGAACATTCAACTCGGCCATAATTATTTATTTATGCTTAACCCGAGTGTGAATGTATGCTGTTGGCTTGCTCGCTGCATTGAATTGTGCTGTTTGGTCAGTTTCCGATACCAAAACTGCAAATGGTCAATATGCTATAAATCATACCTGAAGGCTGAAGAGAAATACAAGGATATGAATATTTCAGTGTGAGTTGTGAATTTGTAAACAACCGAGTGAATTATGTTGGCTTGCTCGCTGTACTGGATTCTGCTTTTCGCTGTACATACATACAGATACCGAACAAACAGTAAGATGACCTGGCTGAAGAGAAACAAGGTCTGAGTTTTCTAGATACCTGTAATCGCCGTATCTTGTGTGAGTTGCGACACTGTGTACATCTTGGTTATACAAATTAACGGATTCAAATTAACACTACATTCAGACAGAGAATTAATCTATACCGACACTTTGATATGCCAAGGAACTGGAATATCAACACAGTACAAGGTGAGGGAAATTTAAAGTACTGACTTCATTGCTGTGTTCAATTAATCTACACTGAATTTCTAACATACCTGAAACAAGGCTGATCAAAGCGATCAAAGCCATGACCCGGCTACCAACACTTGACCATAAATTATTCTGGAACTAACAATGGCGCTCAATATTCTGCAGCCAACCTTGTTCTCACTTGAAAAATACCCGGAAAACATAATGTGAATGATCTGAATCGAAGGAACTGCATGGGCTGTACTTTATACACATGCATATATAGTTTATGTTCTAGGAACTGGAATTCAGTTTATACACATCTGAATAGTAATATTTATTTATACGTACTTTATATGAATCCCTTTATATATATTGTAATATACTGTATTTTATATATCCTGTAATATAGTGTCCCCAATTAGCTTTACAGCTAAATATACTATTGACACTCAAATAAAGTTCGATCATGTATGTATGTAAATGTATGTACATGTAGCTATAGCCTGGGTTGATTTGTGTTCTACACTAACTTCAATTATTGCTTTACACTGTATACCACACACCAAAATGTGCTACTAATTCTCAAACCAATGCCATAACCATATAAAACACACATGTATACATATAGCCCCATAAGCATCGCATCCAATGATTTAATGTTTCACAAAGATAATTACAGTTTTATACCCAGATGCATCCCCTTGTATATTAACATATAAGTCAACTGCAGACATCAAAATTTTCACATTAGTTAAAAAACAAGCATTTTTATCAGGATTACGTCCACATCATTGCAGAAATTTTTCAGCCTTTCAGACTGTTACCACAGTCCTTTCTCTTTCAAAAAATATGTCGAACGCACTTTGATAATCTATGATTACTTCTAGTATAATTTTAAAATACGCTACAATTTAGGTTAACTTTCTGAACAAAGAATTGTACAATTTATATTAGGTTCTCAAACTCATTAATAATTCATGACCTTTTTAGTCAATCAGAGGACTGCATTTGGTCAGGTGGATGGGTTTGGAAACCCAATGAAACACTAGATGAACATCTCTAGTTCTTTGGATATCCAAATCACTAGTGATGTTCATCTGTGTTCTCATTGGGTATCGTTCATGCATCTGATGATGAACCTAATTAAGTTACAAGGATTACAGCATAAGTATGACTTTACATAGAGAAGTGAAGGAGAAACGGAAATAAAAAATGGTGTCCAGTGACTCGAACCATCATCCTCAGACCACTACGCTATCAGGCCGTATGTTTAAATGACCGTGACAAAATAACAATCACAACCCTTGTAGTCTATAATTGCATGCAATAAAATTTCAGGCAAACCATACTTTCTAATGATTTATGAATGCAGGTTTGTTTTCGCTTGAGAAGTCATATAAAAAAAATTCGTGTTTCATCCAAACACCTCGAAATAATAAAAGCACTCGTTCATCTTTCTCGGTGTTTGGATCCCCTGGTAAAACACTAGCTCTCGTTATTAAATTGTGGGATGCACGCAAGCCAATTGGAGTGGGTCAGTAGCTAATTTATTCATCGTTTTATGGTGTGTAGATCGGACTCCGTTGGCTGTCCGAATAGTGTTCGATATTCCGAAGATATATTTACGAGATGTATTGACGGTGCCTTCCTAATGCAAGGCACTCCAAACCTGGACAGAAATGGTAGTGGGTCCCTATCAATCACTTAGTGGTGATGACGTAATGATGACGTCATCGCTCACGTGATTTTAAGTTCTGTCCTCATTTCTAATGCCAGCAAGCTCAAACCTGACAGACATGGTAGGTCCCTATCAAGCACCTAGTGGTGATAACGTATCGATGACGGCATCCGTCACGTGATTTTTAGTATAACAAAATAATTTGCTTTTTGATTTGCAAAGAGAGTTGTCTTCATAAGCCACTCGTGTGGAAGCCAACGCCAAGACTTCATGAACATGAATGGGCACGTAGACAATTCATTCTCCTCAGCTAATCCCTTCTGCATCATTTAAAAACTCTTCATCGCTTTGAGTACCATGATCTTCTTCTAGGCTGCGAATTTCATCGTCAAATATAGTTGAAGGGAAGAATATTTCTTCATCTGTTCAAGATATTTCTATTCTGCTCAAAGAACAGCGAAACCTCTGGCATGAATGGTTTTACATTCAGTCATTTTAAATAAGTTTTCCTTTTTTTTTCAGAACAAGACCGAATGGAGTTTAATATATCCAAATGCACTTTGACATTACATTTTGACATTAATTATTTCACTTTATCGAACTGAACTGAAATAACGTAATATATTCACATAGGTTCCATCCTAAAAAAACATGTGTTTTCTTTGATCTTCCAGCCAGTTGACCTCTGGGTCATACACTGTTTAGGTTTGATTAAACGTTTGCAAGTTACATTTGGCTAGCGTTAGATTCCCAAAAACTCGTTTTAACCTCTTCGATATGTGATTTCAAAGTTCAGCGGGGCATTTTGATTTAAAGATCAATTCGATTTAGCTACACTAAATAATAACTTTGTAACACAATCCTTGTTCAGATTGGAAGTTCCAGAACTACTTAGACTGCATGCGTCAACACAATTAGCCATTATCAAGCAAAGGTTCTATACGTAATCAAGCTATGAATAGGTCGTTTATTCCATACACAATAGTAATTTAACTCGTGGATGCACGAATGTACAGAACGAGTTATTGGGTTCAGGTGGATACGAGATAATTTATTCGTTGTTTCTTTCTGCTACTCGACGACGTCCAAGGTTTCGAAAAGATTTGGTCATGCTGGAGAAGATGTATTGACGGTACCCATCTAATGCCAGACACTTCAAACCTCGACAGGCATGGTATTGGGTCCCCACAAATCACTTAGTGGTGATGACGTCATCGGTCACGCGATTGTAAGTACATGCCCATATCTCCCTCAAATCTAATATCAGACAGTTCAAACTTGGACAGGTATGGTATTATTTTCCCACGATTCACTTAGTGGTGATAACGTAACGATGACGTCATCGGTCACGTGATTTTTAGTATATACCAAAATAGCTCTCTGACCATCCACGAGTTGCCCTGAGGGGCCCTATGTTTTATATATTACATAACATATTTTAGGGATTTATACTTTTTGGAAATTCATATTAGAACATTTTAAATAGGGATCCATTTCTGTAATTTTATTACTAGTTCATGTATGCTCGGCTCTCGGGAAGAGCATTATACATGTATGTATGACGAGACACCGTGTTGAAATAAAGATTATGTATGTATGTAAAGTCCATCGTTTGGAGGCCAATGTTCGTAATTTAATTCCCAGTTAACATGCACGGCATTTGCAGGGACACGTACAAACCTAATCGCTTCTGTAAAATTGTTCATTATCTCGCTGTGATTACAGGTTTAGTGCTTCGGTAGGGATCTATGCAAACTGTCAGTGTATTGAGTGAAATACATGTCCGTATAGGAACGGGAATCGGACGGTTATAAGCAAAATATGTTTTCTGTAGCCGAGTTTAGAGCAGGCGTTTATGTTTCTTTCGGATTTTCCCGTTATTTTGAATTGGAAAAGAACATCAGTATGAAATGTGTAATATCTGCATGCCCAGCAAAGGGAGTGAGATTAGTACCTGACCTTGAGATACTTCCTCCTTTTTCTCCAGATATTTTCTCCTCACTTATTAGGTACTTATTCACTAAGTTAGGGCCAGAAGGGGACATATTTGGCTCGATGTCATGACGTACAATCCGAGCGAAGCGAAGTACAGTAAAATAACCAGTGATAACCAGCCCCCAGAACACAAGATGTAGCCTTAGTTACTTTCACACAAGCCAATCATAATAATGCAAGTTTTTTTTTTATTTCAATCAGTCCTTTCCATTCCGTATTCGCTAAGTAAACTTTTTTTCTTCACCGATTTGTTGACATTGTACATGTATACCAATGTTACTATAGCTATCTCTTACACCACACCTCTTTTAATGCAATAAATCATTGATATGCTTTTCAGTGCGCGTTAAAGTATTTCAACCCAACATCCTGAACATCACGTTTGAGGAACATCCTTACTCAAGCTTCTTTGGAAAATAACTCCAATTTGCAGTCTATAACTTCCCGTACGGACCTTCCGCCCAGTTCCGGTCTCAAAGAAAATGAAGAAGCTACATAATAAACATCTTATTAGAGCAGATTTCGTATGAGTGGGACAAACTACGGCACGGTTGCAGTACGGCATTGTGTGACTTTGAAATGGTTTCCCATTGTTTTTGTTGATCCAATCAAATTACAGAGTTACGGTACAGCACAGTTACGATAAGGCTATGCCGTAGTTTGTCCCACTCATACGAAATCTGCTCCAACCTCGTTTGCTCCGTCCGTATACCGTACGTTATGGATCCTCATTATTTCCGGTTCCCTTTCAATCGGGCCCGCGTGCTTCGCATGGCTTACGGTACGGACATCGGTTAATAAGAGGCATGTATATCTGCTTTAGCTGGCACTCAATTGAGCAGGTTGTGGTGAGCAAATTGGCGTCTTTGGTGTGTGTAGGGGAATCAAAAGGATCACTCACTCTTGCGTAAGTTAACTGGCGAGACCTGGTCCGGTAATGCGCTTTTCTCACGAAAGGGTTTTGTTTACGTTTCACGTTGATAGAACAAGTCGAGTATGGGTACACATACATAACACACGTAGGTTACGGACCTCCGTGCACGATCTTTACTGTTTCTGTATCGTTCCGGAATAAAAACTCTGTTTCATTTGGGTGCGTTCGATTGACCGTATTCCGGAATAAGAATACACAGAATGATCACTACAAATCGCTTATATCGGGAATATTTAGTCACTGGAACACTAAATGTATCCTGAATATCACATGTCAGCAAGCATTTGTAGCTTACAGTGTAAAATGTGCCTGAACCAGTGATTTTCAGAGACTATTCCATCTATTCCTATTCCGGAATACGGTCAATCTAACGCACCCTTAAAGCGCACTCCAGCCCGTTCACGTATTCCACCTGTGAATAAACCTAATTCACTACCCTCAATGTTGGCCCAATACAGATCATGTGATGTCTCCGGTTAAATTTATCGCTTTGTGATGGAGTTCTAGAAATGTATGCATGTTCCCTCGGGATAAATAGAAACAAAGAAGGCTTATTCAGGTGATCCGTACTGGGCAACATTGAGGGAAGCGAAATAGGTTTATTGTAAGTGACGTCTTCCGTGTTGTACAATTTCCATATTTGGTCAATACAGTAGGAGGAAGGATCTTGCCACAATTCATCTTTTAGGAAGTCCTTTTTTCACACCTGACATTTCCGTCGACGACGAAAGAGAGTAAGCCAGAGATTCCACTGGTGAAAAACATAAAAAAAGATCATTATTATCTTCATGATGTCACCGAGGTTCGCATTCTGTTTAAGCTGGAATGGCTAACAATACACGCTCCTACAGTTTTTTCTGAAGGTCCAAACTATGAATCACAATGCCATGTTACGTGAAACATCAAACTTGTTCGCACAAAGAAAGGAGTAATTTGAAGGCATTCTGCAATTGTAGCGATGTCACATGTTCTTTACGGGAAGAAGATGCAGCTTGTTCAAGGGGCTATGTCATGGTACTGCGCATGTATCGAGTAATCGCTCTGTTGGTGGCTGTTAATTGGATACAAACAGTTAAACTTCCCTCCCCCAATGCTTGATTGAAAGGATTTTCGATATTTTCCGAAGAGACTGTTTATATACACTGTTTGTTAGTCATTTTTGCTTTGATTTTAAGCATCCCACATGGCCAAGAGGTTCGTTAGTTCATTACAAAATCGGTGGAAATAGCTGTTTCCGGTCAGGAATGCGAATGTAAAGTCTATTACCGTGACACATCCCATTAACGGTTTCTTTTTTAAAACTAATAAAACTTTAACAAACAAGTTTATTGGTATTCAATGATGGTATATTTTATTGCCGTTCACTTTTCAGCAAGTATACTAGAAATCAACTAGGGATCAACTTCTTTTGGTTTGCCCTGCACACTATGCTGCTTATGTAGAGTTACTTACGATGGGGAAACGCGCCCCTCTTGACGATGTTGTCCAGAAACGTTACAACAAAATGGTTGCATTTGGAGAACTCTGCATCAACTTTATCAAACACTTCACTGCTGTTGAACAAGATGGACGAACAGGAATAAACATAACGCGATGTCATCTGCGAACATACAAACAGTCCACTTATTCACAATATATGTTCAAATTAATAAAATACTCAGTCTGGGGATAACAGTGCTTTCATCAGTATCCTTTTCTGCTGGTATGGACAGACGTACACGTATTATAACAACAGAGCGAGGTTCTGAACAAGAGCGAGTAAAGCAAGCACTGAATAGATAAGTCATGGTTGCCACCCATCAGGGGAAAAAATTCCCTGACTTTATAATGACCATGCAGAAAACAATGTTCAAAGACCATACATTCCCTCGTCCAAAGCAAGTCATTATCAAAACCTGTAGCCTCCCCTCGCAGACACTTTAAGGCATAAGGGGCTGACTTTGACAAGAAATTTAGAATTTCCCTGACCAGATGCAAAATTCCCTGACTTTTCCCTAACCTTGAAAAAAACATTTTTTCCTGACTTTTCCCTAACCTGTGGCAACCCTGCAAGTGTATGGTTCATGCGCAAGTTGTTTCACCTGACGGGCCACCATTGTCTAGCATCTGCCTGCCCGCCAAATAGACAAAGGCTTTGTACAACTGCGCATGAGCAGTAAACTGGTCTATTAGGACAACTGACCAATCAGGTTTTAATATACGTATATTAAAGCCTAAAACTGAGCTCCCAATTAGTTAGTGCTTGAGAAACGATTGAAGAGGAGCCTTGCAGATTCCACCGGTTAGGATGGTGTCTTGATCTTCACAGGGACGAGACCTGAAACAATCGCACCGATACAAACAACGGGAGAAACCAACAACAAAACTGGAAGCGCTAGAAGAAGTCGGTGATATAAGAGGGTTTAAGAAAGAAAGAAAATAGAAGAAAGAAAGAACACCCTTAATGTATAGACCTTATGCAACCCCAACCCCAATCCCTCCCCCGCTCCCACTCACAGTTCAACGTGTGATCCTGGAGTCGAAATCACGAAAGCGAGGTCAGTTGGTCCTCTTCCGGTTGAAATCGGAGCGAAAGGTCTGATGAAGCGTGAGTGTCGAGTAGTAAAATGCAGCTAAATTGCTGTACCACTGGGTGTAACGGAGACAACTTATTGGTAAAACAGGTTTCTCACTTTCAACTTCCTGTGAAAAATGCGAAGGAAGTTAGACTTCATTTGAGAATAATTTGACAGTTTCGAGGAATATTTTGTGTTTTCTCGCCAAAAACATAGCTCGTTCTGTTCTACAACATTTCCAAGTCTGGAAGTACAACGAGAATCCAGAAGTTCTCATTTATTTGGCAAAAGTCGAGAGATGTGACCAGGACACCAGACGTGAGGTGCTGTGATGACGAGGAAGAGATGGTGCCAAGAGATTTGACCAGGACACCAGAAGTGAGGTGCTGTTGTGTTACGGAGGAAGAGATAGTGCCATGAGATATGTGACCAGGACACCAGAAGTGAGGTGCTGTTATGTTACGGAGGAAGAGATAGTGCCATGAGATATGTGACCAGGACACCAGACGTGAGGTGCTGTTATGTTACGGAGGAAGAGATGGTGCCATGAGATATGTGACCAGCACACCAGATGTGAGGTGCTGTGATGTTACGGAGGAAGAGATGGTGCCATGAGATATGTGACCAGCACACCAGACGTGAGGTGCTGTGATGTTACGGAGGAAGAGATGGTGCCATGAGATATGTGACCAGGACACCAGACGTGAGGTGCTGTTATGTTACGGAGGAAGAGATGGTGCCATGAGATATGTGACCAGCACACCAGACGTGAGGTGCTGTGATGTTACAGAGGAAGAGATGGTGCCATGAGATATGTGACCAGGACACCAGACGTGAGGTGCTGTTATGTTACGGAGGAAGAGATAGTGCCATGAGATATGTGACCAGCACACCAGACGTGAGGTGCTGTGATGTTACGGAGGAAGAGATGGTGCCATGAGATATGTGACCAGGACACCAGACGTGAGGTGCTGTTATGTTACGGAGGAAGAGATAGTGCCATGAGATATGTGACCAGCACACCAGACGTGAGGTGCTGTGATGATGGGTAGTCGGCAGCCTGATGCTGTGTTACAGAACAACGAATAAGACGTCTATCTTAAATGAAGATCCTAGTCCGTCTGTAAAGAAAGAAGTACTGGAGGCCTTGGCTGGTCAGCTGGTCATATCATCTGATGTCCACACGAGATACAGAATGCAGAAAAGCATCAAACTCATCTTTGAACACAAATATATTAAAACATGGTGTCATAAGCGGGATTGTACGCCTCCTAAAGCCGTAATCAAGCCGGAAAATACAGAGGAAACACAGATAAGTGTTCGCTTGACCTTCCTGAGCCATTTTACACACATAGGTGGTTAATTTTGGCTAATTTTGAGCATATTTGCAGACACACACGAGCCGCCATCTTGGTTTATCGATCGAATCAAAGCCAAACAACAATGAGACCAGTCAACTAACACAACAATGGCGAGGTAATCGATCCCTCCACCTCAAGTCATGGTCATGAAAGGAGATCTAGCTATCAACTAGGAGACCTTTAGAGACAGCTGGGATAATTATATAATCGCTACGGAGCTCTACAAATAATCTAATGCAATAGCCCACTTCCACAATATGCTTTACTTGTCACGCACAAAGGTTTCAATGAGGCTCTGTGCTAAATTAAATGTATTCTTCTCAAGGAAAAAAGGAATAAATTTAATTTAGCACGGAGCCTCGTATTGAAACCTTTGTGCATGACATGTGAAGTATATTGCGGAAGTGGGCTACTGTTGTTGCTACTTTGTTAACTGTCATGGGTAAAGAATGCTTCAAAATCATCGAGAATCTACTCCTAACTCAAGATGAGAGAAAGTCACCAGCGGTTATATACTGACCAAACTAAACGAGGAATCTCAGTCTAAGCGAAATATCATCTTCAATTCTACAGTCCAAGAGACTAATGAAGCCTTTGACCGCTTTCTCAACAGGCTGAGAGAACGTGCAGCTACTTGTAAATATGCAGCACTTGAGGACGAAATGCTTCGTGACCGAATTGTGATTGGAACAGGTAACAGTGACACACGAGAGCGACTACTCAGAGAAAACGACCTAGACCTCAACGAAGCTATTAACATATGCTGCACCAGCGAAACTGCCATCAAACAGCTACATAAGATGGATCCTACTCATGTTGTACACTTTACCTGATGCAAGCACAACAAATCCAAGTCTCAGCTAAGGCTGATGTTGTACACTTTACCTAATCCAAGCACAACAAATCCAAGTCTCAGCTAAGGCTGATGTTGTACACTTTACCTAATCCAAGCACAACAAATCCAAGTCTCAGCTAAGGCATCATATCATCGACTGTACTAAGTACTGTGGAGATGAGCACACTGCTTGAAAGTGTATGGGCAGATATGTAGAAAATGCTACAAAAAAAACATCTAGCTAAAGTCTGTATGTCTAAACAGAAGGACACCTAACTACAAAAAAAACATCTAGCTAAAGTCTGTATCTAAACAGAAGGACACCGGACAGAACCAAACACATAAGCACAGACAGAGACTAGACCAGGAAAAGAGCAAACAGGACATTCGCCAGGTAGAAGATAACAATACTAAGCAGCGAGAATGAAACCCTCTGCATTGTATTCATTACGGAAAGAGTTTCAAAGAATTAACCCCAGAAACGAAGTCTAGACTTATTGTCATGGATCAAACCGAAGTAACTTGAAAATGTTTCATAATTATGTCGAAGGGGCATCGAAGAAACTTTTTTGATCTCACGTTACATCTACAACAAATGTTATGTTGTCCAGTCTGGAGTCATACCTGATGTTGTGTATCCCGGCATCCCACTGGTGTTGGAACGCAAAAACTACATTGAGGACTTTGGTGATTGCCTCCTTCACAAAGCCAATCTAACAAAGTGATCTATACGTTAGCAACAAGATGTCAAGTGTTCTGGGAAACTAAAGACAGCGTTGCTTTACCTTTTTGCTGAGCATGCAGCGATCATACACTTTGGAGACGTACGACGAGTGGACTGCAATGACATCATCCAAATCTTCAGCCTGCAAACGGAGGAAAAACTATGTTGGTTCCAAGTTTGTGTCCTAACATCATTGCCAGACAGATTAACACATTTGTTACCTGACATACATGTAAATTACAGTCTTGAATTTCATATTTGGCGTTGTTTATATAATGTTCCAGTGGGAAGGTATTCATTCTCCACATTCAAATGTCTCCTTTTCGTCCCGGTTCTCGCATTATGGTTTTATTAATCAGCAGACATTGATTTGCACTATTGTGCTTAACGACGCCTTGATAGGCAACCTTTGGTTTGTTTATTTTGGTCGCTCTACACGAGACTTCAGTTCTAAACGACCAGACGAATTGAACAAGGCAGTGAAAGGCTACTCAAATAGAATGTAAAAATATTGTGTCCCAAGTTTATAGCAATATAGTCACTGTCTTCGTTTACAAGGAATAGACGGTCCTACCTTAGAAATATCTTCCTGGAATTCCAGTCCTGTGGTATGAAGTATCTGTAAATTAACAGTGGAATCAGTTAACGTGGCGGACACTCTGTATGTATCACATGTCAATTCGTGGGAGAATAGACCCTATGCATAAGTCCTGGTAACTAGCATGTCAACGAGGCCGGTAGGTCCTCTGGAATGTTGAAATTGAAGCGCCCGGGGAGATTGTGAAATGCACTGAACGAATGTTCAGTGAAACAATGCCGTTAATTTGCTATGCGCCTGGCTGGTTGAACTATAAAGAAAAATAAAGGATAAATGAGGACAGATTAGCAACATTTTTCAACTAAACAATCATGTTCAACACGTTTCACACCTCCTGCTAGTATTTCAACTTCAACATTCCAGAGGACCTAACGGCCTCTTTTTCGTGTTGTGACCGCGCAAGTTATGCATAGTATGTATATCCTGTTTGTTTCAAATCAGTAAACAAGTAAAAAACTCTAATTAAACACTGACAGCTTGGTCATGTTGCTAGAATATCGAGCATTTAAGTCCTACACATGTCCATTGTTAGCTCTTTTTTTACTCTGGTCAGAAACAGATAAGTAAGTAAGTGACTTTATTTAAGTGTCAATGTATTTAGCTTTGCAGCTAATTGGGGACACTAGTCCTACGATTTTACGTCCTTATCCGAGAAAATATTAAGGTCTAATCGTTTACTGTATTACGTAAAGGCAGCACCTCATACTCGGTTATTTTATGACCCTGAGTGTTGGTCCAGCCGGGGATTGAACCTGCAGCCTCCTGCTCAATAGACTGGTGGGTGCTTAACCACTGAGCGAACAGAGAGGCGGAGATCGACGTCCATAGCGCTTATCGAACAGTTGTCGAGTTCCAATGATCTACTTTCCATTGTTTATTACTAGTTCCCTAGCCTACTGTGTTGTTTAGCCTCCCTATATTCTCCTATTTTGACTGTGCGTCCCAATACAAAACAAAAACAGGACTGAAAGAGGCCAGCAGGCAGGTTAGGTGCTGTTAAGTGCCTTCCATTGCTGTGGCTGTGAAAATTGGATTAGAGGTTCTACAGTGCTCACCCTGGTCATAATGTAGTTATGAAGGCTGTTGACAAAGTGTAGCAGTCGAAAGCGAAGTATATACATCTTGTGAACCAGCACATGGTCCACGGGACCCCTTGGATCCTCATCTGGAGCTTCGTCATCATCGTCTTCTTCGTCACTCGATTCAGAACACAGTCTTTTCGTCTCTCCTGTAAGGTCTGAAAATCAGATGTCATTTAGAACAAAGTTTGACTATAATTATAGATATGTAGTTATGATATTGAATCATGTTTGCCGCGTAGCACTAGTAAGTGTAAAGAATGTATAAGTGTATAATTATAGATAGCCATGCAAGTCGATGCATGTTGAAATTGACACAAAAACTATAGATAAAAGTTGTGTCATCTGATTATTTTGCAAAGACGCCTTCCTCTCACGTGACGATTCATAAAAGCTTTAGTTTACCAGCTCGAGAGCACAGCCTATGATCATCTTACTAACCTGTAAACCTCAGTTCATCTAGACTCCACTTGGCTCTCTTCACCTTCAGCAGAAACAGAAAAACCTGGTTGTACTTCTTTTGACATGGCTCATCTATCACAAGACTGATGGGCCAGGGGACCTACGAGACAAACAAGACAATAACTGATGTGACATCACAATAGCAGGGAAAACTAGGCAGAACAGTTGCCATGGTTACCTTATAGTACAAAGTCATGCCTTGTAGAGTCTGTGTTGCTGCGCTCTTGAATCCTGATGAGTTTGTTGTAAGGCTCACTGCAAGCCTACAGACGAGGAAGGAAAATTATAATGAAACTAGTCATTTAACCCAAAAATATAACAAAAGTTTTAATATTGATTTACTTTAAATCTACATGTATACCACTGACATCATATCGTTTGGGTGAATTAATGTCTATCTGATTGTTACTGACACAATACAACCTCGTGAACAGGGTCTTCTCGGTCAGATCCAAGATGGCGGCTACTCCGGGAGAAGACCCTGGTAGAGGCCGAACTACGACGTATTCTGATTGGCTCTTCGATTATGACGCAAAGTTTGTTCTAACAATGCTTTTTATTGGCTGAACGGGCTGAGACCACGGAGTTGATTCGTATACAGTTTAATTTTCTCAAATTTTATCAATACAACGATTTTAAATAACCTTAAAACACGTTGTGTAGGTAGAGCAATAGTTCAAGTGTATTACTGGGTAGTTTTCTGGTAAGTTTCATCAGTGGGAAAGCCAGGAGAAGCCGTTTAACCTGAGCATATGCTATCGATCGCTTCGCTTCAACGCTAATGGAAAATAAACGGCTTTTTAGGATTCTCTTCTAGCTTAGATACATCCTGGTAGCTTTGTGATACCCTTCCACTGTTTCTTTATCCAAGTAAACTTCATTTCGAGCCGTTTAGTAGACCTGTTTTTACTACATCGTACGCCACGTGGAAATACCGTTAATCGCATCTCGCTCACTCCGGATTGGGATACCTATGGTTTGTAGGCATGTGTTAAACTTTTCCATATTTAGCTTGGCCGCCGTATTGGATGCCACATCACGTGATTAAAATCTATAGGATTTCTGGAGATTGTGGGTCACGTGATTCAGCTTTTACCAGGGTCTTCTCTCGGAGTAGCCGCCATCTTGGACCTGACCGAGAAGACCCAGGTCACGAGGTTTAACACAATATTTTACCACTTCCTAATGAGGTAAGGGGACCAAACCAATGTCATTACAAAACTGTCTGTCACACAGTGGTGTCACTGTATCGTTAGTTGTCTGTCGCACAGTGGTGTCACTGTATCATTAGCTGTCTGTCACACAGTGGTGTCACTGTATCGTTAGCTGTCTGTCACACAGTGGTGTCACTGTATCGTTATCTGTATGTCACACAGTGGTGTCACTGTATCGTTAGTTGTCTGTCGCACAGTGGTGTCACTGTATCATTAGCTGTCTGTCACACAGTGGTATCACTGTATCGTTAGTTGTCTGTCAAACAGTGGTATCACCGTATCGTTATTTGTCTGTCACACAGTGGTGTCACTGTATCACTAGCTGTCTGTCACACAGTGGTGTCACTGTATCATTAGCTGTCGGTCACACACTGGTGTCACCGCATAATTAACTGTCTGTCACACAGTGGTGTTACTGTATTGTAGCTGTATGTCACAGTGTAGTCACCCTTTCCTTAACTACAGTGTCATAGGGAGGGAGGGCGAGTTCCTCTGCCCAGTCCCACAAGAGAGATTGGCATAAGTCATCGATGAAATGACCAAGAATTCATCATTTTGTCCCCCCTAGAATGAAAATGTCCCAGAAGTCATCATTTTGTCCCCCTCCCCTCCCCCAGTTTCCTCCAATTTTCAGGACCTCCCTATGCCCCTGGTTAGCTACCCTCATTACCTTTCCATGTACTGAGGAAATCTTGCTTGCAATGCTTCCTGCAACATGGAGTTAAGGTATGCTACGTGTTGCCATGGCTGGCGACGACGAACCTACACAGTTGCAACCACGGTAACAAAGAAGACAATATGAATGGAGTAAGCGCTTTATACTTGTATTTTTTCTGTTAACGCTAAACAATTACTGAACTCGGATTTGCATGAAATAAAACATTATCAAGGCCAAGGTATGTATTACCTTCGGCTGAAAGCACAAATGTTTACCTTTTTTTCCTCATAAGCATACATCAAACTTTAAGCGACGTACAACAAAAAAACAGAGTCCATAAATCGAAAGAGATTGTCACACTTGATAATCACCGAAAATTTGAAAGTGATATGATAAATAGACAGTATTTTGAGGAATGAACGTTTAAAAATCTCAAACTTTACGAAGAATGTATGTTTGTCAGTAACTCTTGCCACCCAGCCCATTGTAAAGTTTTGAAAAGTCAATTTATCCGTAAATATTTAACATATCGGCGATTACTAAGTTTAAAATTCTCTTTCAACTGATGTAGTCTGTTTGTTTGTAGCTTGAAGTTTAATTTATGCTAATGAGTTAAAAATGTAAACAATGACGTCAGCAAGGATTGGCCTACAACTTCATGATTTTAAGTACATGTATTCAAAATTTCCTTCACTAATTCTGAAAAACACTCAGTTGACTTGTAAAATGCATTTAATTTACAACTTCTGTCAAAGCCTTAGGGGTAAGCAATTCAGTGGTATTTCCTCCTTTTTCGTTCCTTTATTTTAATTTTCTTTTTGCTGTTTCTGCATCTTTTCTCCCCGCCCCTTTGTTTGTTCTTTCTCGTGTACTACTCTAGTTCTTTGCTCTCCCAGTACCCTAATTACTTACCTTAATGAATTACTTGGATCAATTACATTAACTTAATGATTTACATATCATTTAAATACTGACCCTCTATTATCAATGCATTATTTATATTGACTGCCTGGCTCGTTTAGCCCCGTGCTTATTTCCAGGGAGCCAATACCTTTATTGTAAATTGGATTAAACCATTTTTTATATACTTGTAAACAAAGGTATAAAGTTGTTGTTGTTGTCTAGTACCACATAAATTGTGATGTCACAATAATCACCAAGGCCTGACGACAGATATTATGCAAATTTCATTAACTTTACAGCCAATAAAACAAGAGATTAACTTGAATATCCAATAACACAAAACATTTCACGTTAAAGCAGCTGTCTCAACCAGTATCCTTTGCACAACTCACAAGCTATTAGTTTCCTTTCCTCTAATCCAATTCTGAATTAAACAAATCATGGTATTCAGGATCTGTTGATTACTGTACGTATTCAAGATCTGTTGATTACTGTACGTATTCAGTATCTGTTGATTACTGTACGTATTTCTTCTAATCATTCTCACTGGAGCTGAGGAGCTCAAACTATAAAACTGAATTTTGACTTGGCGGCCATTTTGTAAGGCATCAAATATGGAGGCTGAGACGGTTCCTTTAAAGGGGCTATGTCATGGTACTGCGCATGTACAATGTATGGAGTCAGTGTTCGATTGGTGGGTAAAACAGTTAAAACCCTTCAATGCTTGATTGAAAGTATTTTCATTATTTTACTTGAAGACTGTATATTTACACAGTTTATTAGTCATTTTTGAACATTTGCTTTGATTTTTACCATCCCACATGTGTGTGAGGTTCGTCAGTTCATATGAGAATCGCCGATAATGACATCTAATGTAATGGTCTCTCATCATGCCACAGTCCCTTTAATGTCAGTAGGTTACCTTTTTAAAAATGTCAACGTAGAAATGATGCATTGTGTCACCAGCTTCAAGCAGAAAGAAATTCTGGAAGACAAAAACTAAACTATTTAACAATGGACCTCTTTTGCTTGGCTCAATGTTGTCCCATTTCATATCATGTGACAATCTCCTTGTGCGTTGTTTCGTTTATTTCTGGTTAACGCATGAGGAGATACATTCAAGTCAAGTCAATTTTATTAGCCACAATTACATGAGATATTGCATAAGACAGAGCTTACAAAGCGTGGCCAGGAAGCCCAAAAGAAACCCCAGGGCTCATAAATTTCGGGCTCCCTTTTCACATAGATATGGTAGAAATACAAGGTGGCAGTGTTGCTAAACGAATATAAGATTGAGTAAATAAAAGATAAGTAAATAAGTAAATAAACGAGTAAATAATTAAGAAATAAAAAAAGGCTCAAATAAGCGAACAAAGATCACTTTTAAATTGAAGCCCTCGCCAGAAATCGTTCATTTTGGTACAGTAAAGTGTTTTACATCTTGTTCAACCATTTTGGGGTGATTTATGGTCGTGATATTGCTTTAAAATACGTTACAAATCCTTGAAATGACGTCATGTAAGTCAAATTATGCTAATGAGGTGAACATGAATTAAGTCATAACATGTTTATTTTTTCAGTTGTTTTTCAGGTGTCAGAGATTTGATCTTTGCAATATTATTGAAATATCTTTTAATAAGTGGAGTTGACATAAAAACGGAGCAAATCGAACTAAAATTAGCTTTTGACTTAAGTGACGTCATTGATATTTGATTCGAATATGGCTAAACGCTAATAAAAAAAATTCGATGCCGGTCATTTCGTTTTCCAATTTGACCTTTAAATCAATGACAACTGGCTAGGGCTCTTTAAGTAATGGTCCACATAAGAACTGTAGTATCTACGGCAAGGAATGTTAAACGGTGTTAATTTTCTATTATTCTTTCTCGTAATTTCATTGGTTGATACTTATAAATTCAATAGAAACCCATCGAAATAATGCATTTTCATTCGATATTGTTTTGTGGTTTGAATTTATTTTTGATTAAACTAACTATGGTTTAATTTCGAAGAATATCGTGTGTGGGGAAAGTTCTCAAATTTGCGATGGAAAAATCCTTTGTTTTCTCTATATCCGATTGGCTGGATGGTGGCTTCTCTGCGTTTTCACAGAAAAAGAGCCAATAGCATAAAAAAATACTTTATTTTCGAGACGTAGTTTGGAATGTAGATACCTCCTAAAGCACTTAAGGCATATTCAAGCAAAATCGTATGTGGGGGAGGCTCATTGCCGCAGAACAATGGATTCTACTACAGTTCTTATCTGGACCATTACTTAAACAGATTGAAAAGAGGTAAGGGAAGACGTCTCAATGATATGGAAATACTCCAGCCAAAGAATATTATTAATGGAACAGCATTGAGCCAAGCTAAAGAGGTCTATTATTCACCACAATCAAAGTGCATATTGTTGACTACTTAATGAGACACAGTTACTCTGATCAACATGGGTTTGTAAACATACCAAATCGCATGCTGAGGATAGCAAACAAGCGAGTTTACTGATTTGAAGACTAGGACTAACAGCAATTTAATATCTGAAATGCATCTAACAATTCAAACTGCCTCCACTTACACGCATGGCAGCCAAATGATCCAACAAGCTGTACTCTGCTTTGAGGAGAGATATCAATGCACCACAAGCCTGTAACAACAACATTAGAATATACCATTAAAGAGCCCCGAAATTAACTTTTCCAAAATAACAAAGTCACCAGATCGTAGGCTATGGTCGCCAAAATATTCTCCTCTCCAAAACGTTCATTCGACATGGAAAAAAATGCAGTTCTGGACCCTTCCAATTTCCTTTTTTTTTCTTAGAAGAAAAGAAAAATGAGGGATTAAAAGGTAAGTTGCCTGCTGGTGATCAGTTCTGTACACTGGTTGTCAACACTCAATATTTAGTCACATCGGCATCTAGTTGGTCATAATCCCAGGTCCTGTGCCCTGCACCTGAGGAGGTATGTATCAGGTTTTCTTACTCTTAAAGACCCTGTGTCCAAGCCCACGAATCAATGCGTGCGATGCGAAAATCAGAAAGATTGGCATTGTTGTTGTATGAATATCGAATATGTCGAAATCCATCTTTATTTTCGGCCATCGTGTATTTACTTCCACATATACATGTATATCTTTATCTGACGTACTGTTATCTCAAATTTTGTATATATGTTGTTTCAACTGTAACTTTCGTCAATACGTCTTAGAAATCCAGGTTTAGAGCAGAGAGCAGAGGAAGGCCAAAGAAAGACTAGAGAGAGGCAAAGCAACTCGAAAAATAATCCTTCAGCAGTCCACATTTTACTTCCTGAAGGTCTACAAGAGAAAACTTGCGGTTCAAAGACTACTATGTGAGTTTCCTGGGGATTTACTGCTCTAAGGACCAGCCGGCTTCATTGAAAAGACAAAGCAACAAAGGCGACACAAAAGATTTCGCATGACTCCAGAAGTGTTATCCATTGATGTGTGAAATTCTGATCAACAGAGAAAACCTCTGGAACCATGGTACAAAGAAAGCAATGCCTTCGCCGTTATTATCTCCAGTTAGTCCAGAAAGTCCTGCTTCCAAATATACGACCACAGTATATTATGTATCAAAGTCCAAGTCCAACTGTTTCTTCACTGTGACTTGAGAGCGAGTACAACATTTACACTCAACATATTTCATTCGCTAGGAAAGTGGAGATCCTTAAATAGAGCTCAACAATGCTGGAGACATGAAAACAAGCTACCAAGAATATTTTGTTTGCTCTTCGATTGTGAAAATTTTAAAGTCACACTCGTACTCTAACCTAAAGGCTCCCAACCGAGTACTGCTCAAATTATATTCGAAGCAACTGGCGATAATTCATGGGCTTGATGGGGCCTTTAATGACTTTAATCCACTAGACATTATGAAATTCGCTTCCCTAGGTCTATGTGCACTTCTTTTATGAAACCAATAAACAATCAAGAGCACTTTGAGTAAGACAAAAAGCTAGTCTTCTAGCTAGGCAGCCATCGATAAACAAACTAACAAACTAATCAAAAACATTGGCACAATGATTCATGGGCTCGGACACAGGGTCTTTCATACAAATGTATGCCTGGAAACATCCCAACCCACACCTGTGGATCACACAACACCTTGTAACCATTTCCAAAGTTTTGTCTGGTGTCCAGCAATAAAAATAGTTCAAAATAAGCTGTTGTCATTCTAGGTATTTTTCCAACTCCTGTAAAACTGCATATTACGTGGATTTAAAAAAACCCTTACAGATTTTAGCAAGCATACGTGTACAGTGTAAGTGAAAAGAGTTGAACAATAAATAAGTTTAGTATGTGTTTCTCACCTCAGTGTACCTGGTCTGGATCAGAGGTGAGAAACTGCTTTTGAAAAGAAGATCCACAGGAACCATGCACCTCTGGACTCCTATATACGACACCAACACATGAGAATGTTGTTGTTTAGAGTAAACAATGTGCACTATAATCACATTATACGTGTACTGAAACCATGCACCTCTGGACTCCGACACACGACAGCAACACATGAGAATGTCGTTGTTTAGAGTAATCAATATGCACTATAATCACATTATACGTGTACTGAAACCATGCACCTCTGGACTCCTACACACGACACCAACACATGAGAATGTTGTTGTTTAGAGTAATCAATGTGCACTATAATCACATTATACGTGTACTGAAACCATGCACATCTGGACTCCTACACACGACAGCAACACATGAGAATGTCGTTGTTTAGAGTAATCAATATGCACTATAATCACATTATACGTGTACTGGAACCATGCACCTCTGGACTCCTACACACGACACCAACACCTGAGAATGTCGTTGTTTAGAGTAATCAATGTGCACTATAATCACATTATACGTGTACTGGAACCATGCACCTCTGGACTCCTACACACGACAGCAACACATGAGAATGTTGTTGTTTAGAGTAATCAATGTGCACTATAATCACATTATACGTGTACTGGAAACATGCACCTCTGGACTCCTACACACGACAGCAACACATGAGAATGTCGCTGTTTAGAGTAATCAAGGTGCACTATAATCACATTATACGTGTACTGGAACCATGCACCTCTGGACTCCTACACACGACACCAACACCTGAGAATGTCGTTGTTTAGAGTAATCAATGTGCACTATAATCACATTATACGTGTACTGGAACCATGCACCTCTGGACTCCTACACACGACAGCAACACATGAGAATGTTGTTGTTTAGAGTAATCAATGTGCACTATAATCACATTATACGTGTACTGGAACCATGCACCTCTGGACTCCTACACACGACACCAACACATGAGAATGTTGTTGTTTAGAGTAATCAATGTGCACTATAATCACATTATACGTGTACTGAAACCATGCACCTCTGGCCTCCTACACACAACACCAACACATGATAATGTCGTTGTTTAGAGTAATCAATGTGCACTATAATCACATTATATAATAATCAGTCCGAAACGCACGCTCTGATTGGTCAAGAGCCATGTGTTATTAGAGGACTCTGATTGGTCAAGAGCCATGTGTTATTAGAGGACTCTGATTGGTCAAGAGCCATGTGTTATTAGAGGACTCTGATTGGTCAAGAGCCATGTGTTATTAGAGGACTCTGATTGATCAAGAGCCATGTGTTATTATAGGACTCTGATTGGTCAAGAGCCATGTGTTATTAGAGGACTCTGATTGGTCAAGAGCCATGTGTTATTAGAGGACACACACATGGATGGCGTCACGAGCATGCACAACCAATTTCTCAACTCGTTTTAATTGGATATTTTCATAGTTTTTGTTTACGATTATTATATAAAATAAATATTTTCCATTCTGCCATGTGTCTGTCCTCTTATAGATGACGTCACAACGTAAGAGAACATCACTTACACCACTCTACTACATCTCGTAGTCCACACTTCTTTGTTTTCTGCACATTGTGATCTCATTTGTGCATCAATAAGAAGACAGATGCACGGCAGAATAGAAACAACTTGTTAAATTATACATATACTTAGTAAAATCTTTTGGTACTTTTCAGTTCATTGTACATTATAAAAAAACACTTTGGTCATCAAATGACATGAGCTTCAGATGGAACCACATAAAACAATACCTGAAAATAGTTTCTTGTGCCTTTGTACATTGCAACTGAATAAAGAAACAGAAGATGAAGATAAATTAATGAAATAGTAAATACATGCTTTAAAACCTTGTCCATTGCAGTTACCTTGACTTGTGCTTAAAAATCTTACTGCCCTCAGTATGTGGCATCGTACAAATGTATGTAACTTCATGCAACTACTCTTAGAGTTGCCATTAATTATACAGTGGTTAGACTTTGAAGTTATTGAACATCAATTCCCTGATGGACATTGTTATGCAGATGACACCCAGATGTACATTCGTATCTCAGTTTCAAGCCAATAAAAGCACCACTCATGATGACTGCTGTGTGGGCGATGGAGAAGTGCATAAACAGTGGATGTTTTGAGACAGGCTAATGATCAATGATGACAAGACTGAGTTTCTGTTAATCGGTACTCTACAGCAATTAAGTAAACTTGATGTACATGTATGTCATATCACTGTCGGTGATATTAACGTTGACCCCATTACATGTCCTAAAAATCTTGGGTCATGGTTTGATTCCAGACTTGTATGTCAATTAACACAAATTATTAAAGCTTGCAATGCAGCTTTTTCCATCTTCATAATATTAGGAGGATTAAGAAATATCTATCCTGTGATTGTTTAGTTACATTAGTACATACAATGTACGTTTATCGCCAGTCGGCTTGACTATTGTAATAGTCTATTACACAGACTACCGACTGCTAAGGCACGGACTGCTAAACTACAGAGAGTTTAGAATGCTGCAGCAAGACTAGTATCAGACATGGGGAAGTATTCCCACATCACTCCAGCTCTTTATAATCTCCTCTGGTTGCCAGTTACAAGTTTTATTGTTAACATTTAAAGCTACATGTATATATGGACTATCACCATCTTATATTAGAGATTTAATTATTATCAAATCAAAGTCCTCATACAGTCTTTAAGGTCTAATGACAGTCTGCTTCTTAAGCACCCCAGAGGGAAATGCTAGGTCTTTCTCTGCTGCCACTTCTGAGTTATGGAACAGCCTGCCTGCCCATATACGCAACATCAAATCGATGAGTATCTTTAAACGAGAAGTCAAGACTCATCTCTTTCGGATATCTTTTAGAAATTTTTAGTTTATCAGTTTTATATTAGTAGTTTCAAAGATAGTTTTATATTTGTTTCAAGTAGTATTGTTAAGCGCTGTTGATCAGCACGTGTACAATGTAAATAGAGCTATATAAGTAATTAAATTATTATTATTATTATTACAAGTGGGTACCGCTAACGATAATCATACAATGGTGTCCAACCCTCCCCCTTTATTTGTGTAAACTTTGCAGATCTTACACAAAATTCGCATATGATATGTTGTATTAATCATGTTTAGTACCAAGACTACGATTTTGATGCTGCCACTTTATTCAATCCCTTTCTAATGGGGGAGGGTACTACTATTAACGGGAAATGCATACCGGTATGCTTTTTCACCCCTCCCCCCTCAGTTTTGCAAAATTCGCAGATGTTACCCAAAATTGAAAAAAACAATAGGTTCTGTTCGTCCTGTTTAGTATCAAAACTATGATTTTAAAGCTACAGCTTCATTCAAGACATTTTTAATGGGGAGGCACCCTTATTAACAGGAAATGCATGATTTTCCACCCCTCCCCCCTTAGTTTTGCAAGGTTTGCATTTCTTACCCCAAATTTGCAACCAATATGTTGTGTTCATCGTGCTTAGTACCAAAACTATGATTTAAATACATTTGGTATTTTTCGCAGTTCTGAAGAAAAAAATTCCATTGGAAATAAGAGGAACATACCACAGATGTGATAGCGTGTGCTACGACCAAATCACTTTACTCACACAACTTGCCCTTGACTATTTCTCGTTTGTAAAAAAAATACGATAGTTTACTGTACTATGCCTTCTTATTTACCATGCTTTTCGTCATCTGATGTTCAAAATTTGTTCTGGGTTCACTCAGCAATGATGCAAAACGTGGCAAACTAGAAGACATACCACAGTAAACTATATCGTAAATTTGTTAAATATGAGATATATCCGATACCACAGATTGCGTTAATGCTCGCATTAACGCATGATAGCGTGTGCTAGGACTATATCACTGTTCTCACACTACTTCCCCCAATTTCAAGGCTCTTTCACATGATCCACTTGCTAAACACATACATGTACATACAATCACAAGAACACCAAAAACCCCGAACATTTAACATGGATTTATCACTCACTTGGTAGCTGGTCTTCTTGGAGAACTGACAGCAGATGAAGTCAACAAGGATGCTCGTAGCATAGGGTCTCCAATGTCACGTGTAATGAACAATACATCCCTTGTGTTGGCCAGTGCAATTAAGTCTGCCTGTGAATGGTTTGTGTTGTCATCATTGGCATCATCATCATCTTCACTGTTGTCTCCATTAGTTGTTGGACCTCGTGTGAGTGAGGTTATGAATGCTGCCATGAATTCTTCATATAGAGAACCTGCCAAGTTGTTAATAAGCAAGCCTGTGTCATCCATGCCAGTTTTCACAATTGAAAAGAATTTATCTAACAGGCAGATCATGTACATTTGTATTCAGGTTGTAGTCGTGGGGAATAAGAGGGGACACCTAGTGAAGATGTCCTGTTCTGCGTCGAGTGTTATACACCACTTGTATAAATGCGTATTTCCGTTTCAATAGTTTATCCACATGTACAGAAAACATGATCGTTACCATGTGAAAGAGCATGTCGATATTAGCGATCTTGTGATATTAATATAGACCTAATATTCATAACTGTGTATTTCCATTTCGATACTTTATCCACATGTACAGAAAACATGATCGTTACCATGTGAAAGAGCATGTCGATATTAGCGATCTTGTGATATTAATATAGACCTAATATTCATAACTGTGTATTTCAATTTCGATACTTTATCCACATGTACAGAAAACATGATCGTTACCATGTGAAAGAGCATGTCGATATTAGCGATCTGGAGAAATTAGAGTGCTGTCGCTTATAAAGCAGCCATATGAAATTAGAGAGATTTGTATGAAATTAGAGAGATTTGTATGAGAAAAACAACGGAGGCCTTTCTAGCCTCGCTTTCATATTTTCCAGCATTAGAAATGCCTATAACTCAACAGCAATTCTTCACATTGCTCTAAAACTGAACCCAATTACTAGTTTTATGTCATTTTTCATGGGGAATCATTAGCTTCCCTCTACCGATTAATCTTCCAAATCATGCCAATTTGGAGGCAGCCATTATGAAAGTGATGTATTATGAGAAGTATTATTAATTGTTGTACTACATGGTTCATACAAATTGTATTTGTTCGTCTTCAAGGACATATCAACGACAATCTACCCTTCTCAAGGACTTGTTTTCCACAGGTTCACATTAATGACCTCAACATTCAATGCAATTGAGATCCGATGTTCGACTTGTTTGCCAACATTAGGCTGTTTTATGTAGGGGTCTATTCAGGGACAAAACCTAATCTGTCAAAGCACGAGGACTTTTCAAGGCTTGCGCAAACCACGTACTATTTACTATTAATTATTTACCTTCATTCCTACTCATGAATGTTTCAGCCATCTGTAACAGAAATAAAAAAGTAATTAAATAAGTAGAGGAAATCACATGAACGCAAGTGCTATATGACTTAGGCGACTGCAATTTGAGAACTTTCAAAGTATCACAGTGCCTATAAATTAAGGGTAGCATGAGCAGCTCATGCGACTTTTTGTTTATAACATACTGAGCAACCAATTCCTGAGAGGATGCACTCAATAACCTTTTTATGCACTAGTTATTAACCAATCAGAATCCAGATATTTTGTTGAGTATTATTATAATCACATCACATTTAGCACCGCAGACAGTGTAAGCTGTTTCTAAAACTGTCAGGGTTTTTTAAAGCCACAGAACGAGTTTGCACTGCATGGTTAGCAAACAGGGCAGTCAAGGGTTTTTCAAAACTATTTCTCAAACTCATTAATAATTCATGAGATATTCATCCACTGCAGGAACTGTATTTGGTCACATGCATGAGTCTTGATACCGGGTGAAACCCTTGTTCGAAGCTTCGTCAGGTGGATGCATCTTGACATCCAATGAAACACCAGTTCCAAATGCACTATTAATAGTGTTTGATCAGATTTCCAACCCTAGTGATCAATATTTCTTAATCCTCATATTCATAAAGAACGACATAGAAAGAAAAAGTGTGCCTCCACTGGAGTTCGAACCTCGACCCTCCCAACTGCTTGAAGTACTAACTCTTAACCACTACACTACTGTACGCTAGATGAAATCACTGCCATCATAAAAGAATAATAAGCCATCTATTGAATAATTATATACAACAGTCAAACAGTATAGTATACAATACTTCCTAAAGATGTTTGAAAAGAAGGTATGTAAATGTTCGGTTTAGGCATTCGCATGAGAAGTCATTTCAAACACTCATTGTTCGTGTTTCATCAGGGGATTCCAAATATTTCGAAAACAATAAAACCCTTGAGGCTACGCCCCTCTCGGGTTTCATTTGTTTCCTCAATATTTGGAACCCCTGATAAAACACTACAATTCGTGTTTGAAATAGTACTTCAGAAATTTTGACATATCAAAATGTTTGTATATTCATAAACTAGAGTTGCTATATTGTTGCAAGTCCAAAGTCTTAATTTTTAACTCCAAGTATTGAATCTAAACATCCGCCATTAATGGAGGCCGTTCCAGAAGTGATGGCATATGTGCAACACGACAACAAGTGTGGCTACTTTTTTATGCACACTATTTTGCATGAAGAGCGTTGCGAATATGAGGTCATGTCAAAAAACATACGCACATCCGTAATGGCAGACAGGATTTTATTGGTAAACTCTACTACATTGTAATTTTTTGTGGTTTAACTTGTTCATTTGGGAATACTTTTTACTAATTTATATATTTCTAATACTGATTGACCTATTGACACTAAGAAAGTGGCAAATCGAAATGGTAAATTGTTCGTTGTAGTGACACTTTAATATTCGAGAGCAGCTGTTGCAAGACGACCACAAGACTGCTCCACAATGCTCAACCTTTCCATATTTTTTGGTGTCAATAAGGAAACAAATTGAAAAAAGAAACTTTCTGAAGTACATTGAACTCTTCTGGACTTTCTAGAATGCCTATCCTGCACTTCCTTGTTCTTCAAGGATTTTTCTTCGTTTTCAAGTCACATGTATGACAGTAAGTCACCCTGTAAAATCTAAGATTATGATGGGCAGGTGGATGAGGATTTTACAATGTCCTTTGTACTTGTCAACACTACCAGGACAACCACCCTTAAAAAAAATATTTCAATTTGTTTTGGCTAAACTAATTTTGTATATTCACAGCTAAAGTATGTTGTGTAGGAAAGAATATTCCTCTTACGGCCTACAACAGTATTGAAACATATGTATTGAACACATGTTCATGAATTGTTCGTGAACATATTCGTGAACCTTCATTAACAATTCATGATCATTTTGCTTGGATTTGTTCATGAACGTTCATGAACAGGAAATGTCTCATTTGTTGTTCAAGGACATTCATGAACAGTTCATGAACATTTTCAAGAACTTTCATGGACGTTCATGGACAGTTGTTCATGAATGTTCATGTATATATTCATGAACATTCATGAACAGTTCATGATCATTTCACCTGGGTTGGAACAAAAAAAGAAATTCCTCTTTCCACTTTACAATGTGGACACAGTTACCGTAGTGTCGAGGGGGCTACATGTTCAGACAATCTGATATTTACTGAGGTAATGTTTTTCTATCATTTGACAATAATTGTACATACCTTGCCAAGACCTTGAATAAGATTCACAGACTTCCCTGCCAATAGTATCTGAAAAGTGAACAAAACATGTTAACAGTTTTAAAATACACAATATTACAAGCATTACTTATCATGATGTATGTTCACGTTAACAGATTAAAAAGCATGTTTTCTTCTTTAAGGTTTATTGTTTCTTAAGCTGGCCAACAATAGAAAAATCATTCTAAAATGTTAAAAACGTTCAACGTCACAATAACTTTAAACAGTATCTCTTGAGAACATGAATATGGACTTGTTTAAAGAACCAATCGGAAATTTAAAATAGGTTTTCACAGAATCTGCTAGACTGGCATATGCCAGTTTTTACCAATGAAATATTCTAACTGTACATGTACCTGAAAAAAAAAAGCCCTGGAGCTGCTGTGTTTTTCATGTGGTTCTGCACCAAATAAAAACATTTTGTACCAATACAGAGTACCGGATTATAAGAACAGGCCAGCAGAAGCTCTGGGTTTTACCTGCTTGACAAGGCCCCGGAGGAAACATGGCACTGCACTGGACCTTGCATCTGAAAATGGTAATACAAATTATGACTGATTTACTCATTTTCAACAAGGCTGTTATGAACACTAACATATACAGTTTCACTGACTACAAATATCAATAACTAGACATCATCTAGATCTCATGTATCAATGACTCGGTTGCACACATTGTCTATTATCAGCTGGACTCCATTGATCAGTATACAACTGTTCATCAAACTCTGGCCAGTGTACAGTAGTTCAACTTTACAGAATAAGCCTAATTTCAAACGTGAACATAATATTGTATTTCAACAAATGATTATATTCAATCTCCACATATTTAAAAGCAATATAATTATGATACATGTACAATACGAATTATTATTAAACTGTAATCTTAGGGAATCGCCTTATTTCAACCTTAGAATAAATTTCTAAGGTATATCTTACGCCACACACACATCACAGTGCATTACAAATATGTATGAATTTGATGATGGCATACAGCATAATAGTCAATCCCATGTAACTGTAATGCAAAGGCATAACACAATATTTCTGTAGTATCAATTTTGATTTATTTGGTGGAGAAAAACAAGTCATGACATGCTGGGCTTTGTTATGGTACATGGCGTCAATATTGTTTTATATCGCGATCATGCCCTGACAAAATTTATTATATACATTATACTTGTAATAAACAGGCATGTAAAATGCATGCTCTGATTGTGTTATTACACTACAGATTAACAGATGACATCGCTATTTTGCATGAAATCACTTTGTAACCTACCTGGTACTTTGTTTTGCTACACGTAATTAATTGTTGCTATGCATGTACAAAATAATGTAGATGTACAGATGACAGTGAACCATGATGAGAACTACATGTACACTCACACTACTCGACTGCATCACATGCCATACATCTTTGTTCTCATTATGTTTTGACATCACCTGTACATTTACAGGAGGACAGATGTACAACACAATCTAATTGTTAAGCACAACACCAATAGGAATATCACATCCTACCAGGGAAGTCCTTCCGAAGTGTTATCCCAGTCTCCCAGAATGATGTAGTCTTCAATGAAACGGACAGGTTTCTATATTAAACACATCAGGAACATATATATCCATTAGGGCATGTCAAGAGAGTATATAACAGGTTTAGTTTAATAAACGAGCAGCAGTGTTTTATCAGGTTTAAAACTAGAGTGCGCAGCCCGAGATTTTTAGACCTGATAAAATACGTACTGCTAGTTTTTTAAAGGACTTAAAAAACGTCTAGATTTATAGAGACGTGTAACTCAGTTATTTTGGCGATACGACCTATTTCGGCGGAAAAAATCCAAGTTAAAGTTTATGTAAATTATGATCATTAGGTCTTTATCACATTTAAAGGTCGCTTGTCGCTCGGTGATTTCCTTTGTTTTTGCTTCATGAATTATTCATGAGTTTTTAAGTTATTATAAACACCATAGGAACATATCCATTAGGGCTGGTCAGGAGAAAGTACATAACAGGTTCAGTTGTATTGGATGCAAAAATATTCATGACATTTTCCCATTTTTTTCTTCTTCTCTCAGTTGAGACAGCATAACAAGATGATTAACTGTCCAAAATGACACACGGCACGGCACAGCACAGCAAGGACACACACCACTATATAATGCTACAGTAATACTTGTGTATTGTGTGCTTATACAAGTTCCTGCCAAACCTTCCCTTTATTACTTACAGTTAATACTATTATTATTACATGTATGGAGATATTAAAATTCACTTGAGAACTTTGACTGTGTACTTACTTTTGAATAAAGAACTCATTCATGGGGTCGTGCATGCAACCTGATGTCACACAGCTGTCAATGAAGTCAATACAGGGACGAACGGTGTCCAGGAAAACATTGAGCAGTAAGGCAACCTGACCAGAAAATGAGAGATGGTGAAAAGATAGATGGTCAATAAAGGGATGAATGGTGTTCAGGAAAACATTGAGCAATAAGGCAACCTGACCAGGAACTGAGAGAGATGGTAAAAATATAGATGAAGTCAATAAAGGGATGAACGGTGTTCAGGAAAACATCAAGCAACAAGGCAACCTGACCAGGATGTGAGAGAGATAGTAAAAATTAAGATAGATGAAGTCAATACAGGGATGAACGGTGTCCAGGAAAGCATCAAGCAACAAGGCAACCTGAACAGGAAAAGAGAGATAGTGAAAAGATAGATGAAGTCAATATAGTGGGATGAATGATGTCCAAGAAAACATCAAGCAACAAGGCAACCTAACAGAAAATGAGAGAGATGGTGAAAAGATAGATAGTCAATAAAGGGACAAATGGTGTTCAGGAAAACATCGAGCAATAAGGCAACCTGACCAGAAAATGAGAGAGATGGTGAAAAGATAGATGGTCAATAAAGGGATGAATGGTGTCCAGGAAAACATCAAGCAACAAGGCAACCTGACCAGGAAATTAGAGATAGTGAAAAGATAGATGAAGTCAATACACTGGGATGAATGATGTCCAGGAAAATATCAAGCAACATTGCAACCTGACCAGGAAATGAGATGGTGAAAAGATGGATGAAGTCAATACAGAGACGAACAGTGTCCAGGAAAACATCAAGCAACAAGGCAACCTGACCAGGAAATGAGAGAAAGTGAAAAGATAGATGAAGTTAATACACTGGGATGAATGATGTCCAGAAAACATCAAGTAACAAGGCAACCTGACCAGGAAAAGAAAGATGTTGAAAATATACAATGTACAATGATGTAGATAAAGTCAATACAGAACGAACAGTGTCTTGGGAAACATAAAGCAACAGAGCAATCTGACCAGGAAGAGATGATGAAATGATGAAATGTAACCAGGATGAGAAGAAACATCCATGATGAGTGGCAGTCACATAAGGTTAACGATTCCTTACTTTTTACTGCATGACATATTAAAGAGTTCACATGAGTTCACACTTTTCTTGTTCTTCTGATACCAGCTGAAGAACAAACGTTTCTAAAGAGATGTACAGTATCCTGGTCTGATTGCAATATCTTTGCTTCAGTTAACTCTTACTCAACATTCGATACAAACAACACATACAACGTACCTTCCACCTAGCAGAATCACCCAGGGGGTCACAAGAACAGATACTGCTGTGGAAAACATCTAGTAACAGGGTTGATTGCTGCAGACGACAACAGATGAGAGGTAATTAGTTATGCAATCCTAAACAGGTATGATTAACTTATACAACAGTGCAGCACCAACAACACTAAACATTAGCAACAGAAAACACAGGGTCACCAGAAGGTCATATATGGGAGGCCATAATGGTCCTCCTTCTCCAAGAAACTGCTCCTTTCCTCATCAGACTGCCCTTAAGACAGTACCTTCCCCACTCTCTTCATTCTCATATCAAGTCCCTATTAAATTCAGCCATTGTATGTCAATCACTGGGTTACAATATAAGCACACTCACCCCTGGAGTCACGTCACGGAAAAAAATCCCATTTGTAGGGGTATAGAATGGCGAAATCCGAGACTCGCCGAGACCCTTGTGTCAAAATCCGAGCCAGAGACTTACTTCTCATCCGAGACTTGCCGAGACGCCGAGAACCTTGTTTCACAATCCGAGACTTTTTTGAAACGCCGAGATTTCGAGACTTGCTTGAATTTTGCTGAGAATCACGATTTTTTGAGGGACCATTATATACCCCTATTTGTTTTCCTGTCTTTGCCTGATCTTACCCGGAAATATTTCCATGTTGTAATTTTTTCCCATTTCGAATTTTGCCTGACCTTAGCCTGACAACAACCCTGCAGGTATGCCATATATTTGGATCTGAAATTATTCACATTTATCTTTTTTATTGGAATGCAGAGTCCCAGTCCTATATATACTTCTTATTAAATGAGCACGAGGTCTGTACTGTAAGTTATGGACTGAAGTTTTGCCTTGCTTTATCGCCCATAAAAAAATCAAAACAATCAAGGATCCATATCTTACGGTACGGACCGAGCAAACAAGTTTACCACCGTTTTTATTGCTACGCGATGGCGTGAGTCCAAAGTCCCAATGTGAAGTTGACAATAGACTTCCGTCAATCATTCAAAGTGGGAGGGGCTATTCCCAAACGTCTAGGGCAATGGCACAAAGACAGCAGGTTCATTACAAAATACAATAACTGCACATGAAAATGCATGTACTCGCTGCACATTTTTCCTTTGTCTGAGAAAGTACACAATGTGAAAACTCAAGGTTTTGTTAGAAAGTAAATATGTTTTCCGTTCGGCCTGTATGGAACTCTGCGTTTGTCCTACTTTTTTAGAAAACCCGAGTAAGAAAATCAATAAAAGGTGAATAATAAAATAAACAATAAACATAGGATTTGATGATAGAATAGGGAACTAAGCAACCAGAACGGCGATGGTAGTGACGATGAGACGTAGAAAAGTGTTTTCTGCCAAAATTAGGAGTTTACTCTTTCCTTTGTTCGCCTTTAATTGTTTCTCGCAACCAGATTTTCGAAAAATATGATGAGCATAGATTTCCATTCACGGCAAACAAAAAACAGATTGATTATCTTTCTTTCGTTCACATTCTCTTTACAACGTCCTGGTTTTTTTTCAGACAACGGTTGGAATGTAGACGAATGCGTGCATTTTCACGTGTAGTTATTGTATTTTGTAATTAAGGCTATTGTTTTATGCCGTCGTCCTAGACATTCCCATCGTGGTTGCTTCAATTCCCTAATGTTTTCACGTCCCTGTCACAGTTAATTACCCCTCCAACTTTGTATGATCGACGGAAGTCTATGGGCTCTTATCGCACGGCGGCCATGTTGAGTCCCAGGAGAATAAACACCTTTGTTTTCGTCCGGTAAACTCGTTCTGAAACCAACCAGTGCGAGGCTACCGGGGCCAAAACTATTGTGTTATCCAAGATGGCCGAACTGCGATAACAGCCCATTGCCAACTTCACGTTGCGACATTGGTTTCGCGTACCAATAAAAACGGAGGTAAAACAATGTTTATTATACGTATTCAAAACTAGCTTCATTATTTGCTTAAATTTTGCGGTCCATGCAGTAAGTCGTTGACAGAAAACTGACCAATCACAGCTCACTATGTTACATTGTACCTGGTCATATGGTGAACTAAAGTTATGCACACACCTGATGGGGAGGGAGGTCGTCACCTGCCACTACGCCTTCCTGGTACACAGCATGGACAGCATCGAGCTACATACAAAGAAAACAAACATGTTATTATGGTGTCAGTCTTGGTTTAATACAATACAACAACAGTTGTTATGGTGTCAGTCTTGGTTTAATACAATACAACAACAGTTGTTATGGTGTCAGTCTTGGTTTAATACAATACAACAACAGTTGTTATGGTGTCAGTCTTGGGTTAATACAATACAACAACAGTTGTTATGGTGTCAGTCTTGGGTTAATACAATACAACAACAGTTGTTATGGTGTCAGTCTTGGTTTAATACAATACAACAACAGTTGTTATGGTGTCAGTCTTGGTTTAATACAATACAACAACAGTTGTTATGGTGTCAGTCTTGGGTTAATACAATACAACAACAGTTGTTATGGTGTCAGTCTTGGTTTAATACAATACAACAACAGTTGTTATGGTGTCAGTCTTGGTTTAATACAATACAACAACAGTTGTTATGGTGTCAGTCTTGGTTTAATACAATACAACAACAGTTGTTATGGTGTCAGTCTTGGTTTAATACAATACAACAACAGTTGTTATGGTGTCAGTCTTGGGTTAATACAATACAACAACAGTTGTTATGGTGTCAGTCTTGGTTTAATACAATACAACAACAGTTGTTATGGTGTCAGTCTTGGGTTAATACAATACAACAACAGTTGTTATGGTGTCAGTCTTGGTTTAATACAATACAACAACAGTTGTTATGGTGTCAGTCTTGGTTTAATACAATACAACAACAGTTGTTATGGTGTCAGTCTTGGGTTAATACAATACAACAACAGTTGTTATGGTGTCAGTCTTGGGTTAATACAATACAACAATAGTTGTTATGGTGTCAGTCTTGGGTTAATACAATACAACAACAGTTGTTATGGTGTCAGTCTTGGTTTAATACAATACAACAACAGTTGTTATGGTGTCAGTCTTGGGTTAATACAATACAACAACAGTTGTTATGGTGTCAGTCTTGGGTTAATACAATACAACAACAGTTGTTATGGTGTCAGTCTTGGGTTAATACAATACAACAACAGTTGTTATGGTGTCAGTCTTGGGTTAATACAATACAACAACAGTTGTTATGGTGTCAGTCTTGGTTTAATACAATACAACAACAGTTGTTATGGTGTCAGTCTTGGGTTAATACAATACAACAACAGTTGTTATGGTGTCAGTCTTGGGTTAATACAATACAACAACAGTTGTTATGGTGTCAGTCTTGGGTTAATACAATACAACAATAGTTGTTATGGTGTCAGTCTTGGGTTAATACAATACAACAACAGTTGTTATGGTGTCAGTCTTGGTTTAATACAATACAACAACAGTTGTTATGGTGTCAGTCTTGGGTTAATACAATACAACAACAGTTGTTATGGTGTCAGTCTTGGGTTAATACAATACAACAACAGTTGTTATGGTGTCAGTCTTGGGTTAATACAATACAACAACAGTTGTTATGGTGTCAGTCTTGGTTTAATACAATACAACAACAGTTGTTATGGTGTCAGTCTTGGGTTAATACAATACAACAACAGCTGTTATGGTGTCAGTCTTGGGTTAATACAATACAACAACAGTTGTTATGGTGTCAGTCTTGGGTTAATACAATACAACAACAGTTGTTATGGTGTCAGTCTTGGTTAATACAATACAACAACAGTTGTTATGGTGTCAGTCTTGGGTTAATACAATACAACAACAGTTGTTATGGTGTCAGTCTTGGTTTAATACAATACAACAACAGTTGTTATGGTGTCAGTCTTGGTTTAATACAATACAACAACAGTTGTTATGGTGTCAGTCTTGGTTTAATACAATACAACAACAGTTGTTATGGTGTCAGTCTTGGTTTAATACAATACAACAACAGTTGTTATGGTGTCAGTCTTGGTTTAATACAATACAACAACAGTTGTTATGGTGTCAGTCTTGGTTTAATACAATACAACAACAGTTGTTATGGTGTCAGTCTTGGGTTAATACAATACAACAACAGTTGTTATGGTGTCAGTCTTGGTTTAATACAATACAACAACAGTTGTTATGGTGTCAGTCTTGGTTTAATACAATACAACAACAGTTGTTATGGTGTCAGTCTTGGGTTAATACAATACAACAACAGTTGTTATGGTGTCAGTCTTGGGTTAATACAATACAACAACAGTTGTTATGGTGTCAGTCTTGGGTTAATACAATACAACAACAGTTGTTATGGTGTCAGTCTTGGTTTAATACAATACAACAACAGTTGTTATGGTGTCAGTCTTGGGTTAATACAATACAACAACAGTTGTTATGGTGTCAGTCTTGGTTTAATACAATACAACAACAGTTGTTATGGTGTCAGTCTTGGTTTAATACAATACAACAACAGTTGTTATGGTGTCAGTCTTGGTTTAATACAATACAACAACAGTTGTTATGGTGTCAGTCTTGGTTTAATACAATACAACAACAGTTGTTATGGTGTCAGTCTTGGTTTAATACAATACAACAACAGTTGTTATGGTGTCAGTCTTGGTTTAATACAATACAACAACAGTTGTTATGGTGTCAGTCGTGGTTTAATACAATACAACAACAGTTGTTATGGTGTCAGTCTTGGTTTAATACAATACAACAACAGTTGTTATGGTGTCAGTCTTGGGTTAATACAATACAACAACAGTTGTTATGGTGTCAGTCTTGGTTTAATACAATACAACAACAGTTGTTATGGTGTCAGTCTTGGTTTAATACAATACAACAACAGTTGTTATGGTGTCAGTCTTGGTTTAATACAATACAACAACAGTTGTTATGGTGTCAGTCTTGGTTTAATACAATACAACAACAGTTGTTATGGTGTCAGTCTTGGTTTAATACAATACAACAACAGTTGTTATGGTGTCAGTCTTGGTTTAATACAATACAACAACAGTTGTTATGGTGTCAGTCTTGGGTTAATACAATACAACAACAGTTGTTATGGTGTCAGTCTTGGTTTAATACAATACAACAACAGTTGTTATGGTGTCAGTCTTGGTTTAATACAATACAACAACAGTTGTTATGGTGTCAGTCTTGGTTTAATACAATACAACAACAGTTGTTATGGTGTCAGTCTTGGTTTAATACAATACAACAACAGTTGTTATGGTGTCAGTCTTGGGTTAATACAATACAACAACAGTTGTTATGGTGTCAGTCTTGGTTTAATACAATACAACAACAGTTGTTATGGTGTCAGTCTTGGGTTAATACAATACAACAACAGTTGTTATGGTGTCAGTCTTGGTTTAATACAATACAACAACAGTTGTTATGGTGTCAGTCTTGGTTTAATACAATACAACAACAGTTGTTATGGTGTCAGTCTTGGTTTAATACAATACAACAACAGTTGTTATGGTGTCAGTCTTGGTTTAATACAATACAACAACAGTTGTTATGGTGTCAGTCTTGGTTTAATACAATACAACAACAGTTGTTATGGTGTCAGTCTTGGTTTAATACAATACAACAACAGTTGTTATGGTGTCAGTCTTGGTTTAATACAATACAACAACAGTTGTTATGGTGTCAGTCTTGGTTTAATACAATACAACAACAGTTGTTATGGTGTCAGTCTTGGTTTAATACAATACAACAACAGTTGTTATGGTGTCAGTCTTGGTTTAATACAATACAACAACAGTTGTTATGGTGTCAGTCTTGGTTTAATACAATACAACAACAGTTGTTATGGTGTCAGTCTTGGTTTAATACAATACAACAACAGTTGTTATGTGTCAGTCTTGGTTTAATACAATACAACAACAGTTGTTATGGTGTCAGTCTTGGTTTAATACAATACAACAACAGTTGTTATGGTGTCAGTCTTGGTTTAATACAATACAACAACAGTTGTTATGGTGTCAGTCTTGGTTTAATACAATACAACAACAGTTGTTATGGTGTCAGTCTTGGTTTAATACAATACAACAACAGTTGTTATGGTGTCAGTCTTGGGTTAATACAATACAACAACAGTTGTTATGGTGTCAGTCTTGGTTTAATACAATACAACAACAGTTGTTATGGTGTCAGTCTTGGTTTAATACAATACAACAACAGTTGTTATGGTGTCAGTCTTGGTTTAATACAATACAACAACAGTTGTTATGGTGTCAGTCTTGGTTTAATACAATACAACAACAGTTGTTATGGTGTCAGTCTTGGTTTAATACAATACAACAACAGTTGTTATGGTGTCAGTCTTGGTTTAATACAATACAACAACAGTTGTTATGGTGTCAGTCTTGGTTAATACAATACAACAACAGTTGTTATGGTGTCAGTCTTGGGTTAATACAATACAACAACAGTTGTTATGGTGTCAGTCTTGGTTTAATACAATACAACAACAGTTGTTATGGTGTCAGTCTTGGTTTAATACAATACAACAACAGTTGTTATGGTGTCAGTCTTGGTTTAATACAATACAACAACAGTTGTTATGGTGTCAGTCTTGGTTAATACAATACAACAACAGTTGTTATGGTGTCAGTCTTGGTTTAATACAATACAACAACAGTTGTTATGGTGTCAGTCTTGGTTTAATACAATACAACAACAGTTGTTATGGTGTCAGTCTTGGTTTAATACAATACAACAACAGTTGTTATGGTGTCAGTCTTGGGTTAATACAATACAACAACAGTTGTTATGGTGTCAGTCTTGGTTTAATACAATACAACAACAGTTGTTATGGTGTCAGTCTTGGTTTAATACAATACAACAACAGTTGTTATGGTGTCAGTCTTGGTTTAATACAATACAACAACAGTTGTTATGGTGTCAGTCTTGGTTAATACAATACAACAACAGTTGTTATGGTGTCAGTCTTGGTTTAATACAATACAACAACAGTTGTTATGGTGTCAGTCTTGGTTTAATACAATACAACAACAGTTGTTATGGTGTCAGTCTTGGTTTAATACAATACAACAACAGTTGTTATGGTGTCAGTCTTGGTTTAATACAATACAACAACAGTTGTTATGGTGTCAGTCTTGGTTTAATACAATACAACAACAGTTGTTATGGTGTCAGTCTTGGTTTAATACAATACAACAACAGTTGTTATGGTGTCAGTCTTGGTTTAATACAATACAACAACAGTTGTTATGGTGTCAGTCTTGGTTTAATACAATACAACAACAGTTGTTATGGTGTCAGTCTTGGTTTAATACAATACAACAACAGTTGTTATGGTGTCAGTCTTGGTTTAATACAATACAACAACAGTTGTTATGGTGTCAGTCTTGGGTTAATACAATACAACAACAGTTGTTATGGTGTCAGTCTTGGTTTAATACAATACAACAACAGTTGTTATGGTGTCAGTCTTGGTTTAATACAATACAACAACAGTTGTTATGGTGTCAGTCTTGGTTTAATACAATACAACAACAGTTGTTATGGTGTCAGTCTTGGTTTAATACAATACAACAACAGTTGTTATGGTGTCAGTCTTGGTTTAATACAATACAACAACAGTTGTTATGGTGTCAGTCTTGGTTTAATACAATACAACAACAGTTGTTATGGTGTCAGTCTTGGTTTAATACAATACAACAACAGTTGTTATGGTGTCAGTCTTGGTTAATACAATACAACAACAGTTGTTATGGTGTCAGTCTTGGTTAATACAATACAACAACAGTTGTTATGGTGTCAGTCTTGGTTTAATACAATACAACAACAGTTGTTATGGTGTCAGTCTTGGTTTAATACAATACAACAACAGTTGTTATGGTGTCAGTCTTGGTTTAATACAATACAACAACAGTTGTTATGGTGTCAGTCTTGGTTTAATACAATACAACAACAGTTGTTATGGTGTCAGTCTTGGTTTAATACAATACAACAACAGTTGTTATGGTGTCAGTCTTGGTTTAATACAATACAACAACAGTTGTTATGGTGTCAGTCTTGGTTTAATACAATACAACAACAGTTGTTATGGTGTCAGTCTTGGTTTAATACAATACAACAACAGTTGTTATGGTGTCAGTCTTGGTTAATACAATACAACAACAGTTGTTATGGTGTCAGTCTTGGGTTAATACAATACAACAACAGTTGTTATGGTGTCAGTCTTGGGTTAATACAATACAACAACAGTTGTTATGGTGTCAGTCTTGGTTTAATACAATACAACAACAGTTGTTATGGTGTCAGTCTTGGTTTAATACAATACAACAACAGTTGTTATGGTGTCAGTCTTGGTTTAATACAATACAACAACAGTTGTTATGGTGTCAGTCTTGGTTTAATACAATACAACAACAGTTGTTATGGTGTCAGTCTTGGTTTAATACAATACAACAACAGTTGTTATGGTGTCAGTCTTGGTTTAATACAATACAACAACAGTTGTTATGGTGTCAGTCTTGGTTTAATACAATACAACAACAGTTGTTATGGTGTCAGTCTTGGTTTAATACAATACAACAACAGTTGTTATGGTGTCAGTCTTGGGTTAATACAATACAACAACAGTTGTTATGGTGTCAGTCTTGGTTTAATACAATACAACAACAGTTGTTATGGTGTCAGTCTTGGTTTAATACAATACAACAACAGTTGTTATGGTGTCAGTCTTGGTTTAATACAATACAACAACAGTTGTTATGGTGTCAGTCTTGGTTTAATACAATACAACAACAGTTGTTATGGTGTCAGTCTTGGTTTAATACAATACAACAACAGTTGTTATGGTGTCAGTCTTGGTTTAATACAATACAACAACAGTTGTTATGGTGTCAGTCTTGGTTAATACAATACAACAACAGTTGTTATGGTGTCAGTCTTGGTTTAATACAATACAACAACAGTTGTTATGGTGTCAGTCTTGGTTTAATACAATACAACAACAGTTGTTATGGTGTCAGTCTTGGTTTAATACAATACAACAACAGTTGTTATGGTGTCAGTCTTGGTTTAATACAATACAACAACAGTTGTTATGGTGTCAGTCTTGGTTTAATACAATACAACAACAGTTGTTATGGTGTCAGTCTTGGTTTAATACAATACAACAACAGTTGTTATGGTGTCAGTCTTGGTTTAATACAATACAACAACAGTTGTTATGGTGTCAGTCTTGGTTTAATACAATACAACAACAGTTGTTATGGTGTCAGTCTTGGGTTAATACAATACAACAACAGTTGTTATGGTGTCAGTCTTGGTTTAATACAATACAACAACAGTTGTTATGGTGTCAGTCTTGGTTTAATACAATACAACAACAGTTGTTATGGTGTCAGTCTTGGTTTAATACAATACAACAACAGTTGTTATGGTGTCAGTCTTGGTTTAATACAATACAACAACAGTTGTTATGGTGTCAGTCTTGGTTTAATACAATACAACAACAGTTGTTATGGTGTCAGTCTTGGTTTAATACAATACAACAACAGTTGTTATGGTGTCAGTCTTGGTTTAATACAATACAACAACAGTTGTTATGGTGTCAGTCTTGGTTTAATACAATACAACAACAGTTGTTATGGTGTCAGTCTTGGGTTAATACAATACAACAACAGTTGTTATGGTGTCAGTCTTGGTTTAATACAATACAACAACAGTTGTTATGGTGTCAGTCTTGGTTTAATACAATACAACAACAGTTGTTATGGTGTCAGTCTTGGTTTAATACAATACAACAACAGTTGTTATGGTGTCAGTCTTGGTTTAATACAATACAACAACAGTTGTTATGGTGTCAGTCTTGGTTTAATACAATACAACAACAGTTGTTATGGTGTCAGTCTTGGTTTAATACAATACAACAACAGTTGTTATGGTGTCAGTCTTGGTTTAATACAATACAACAACAGTTGTTATGGTGTCAGTCTTGGTTTAATACAATACAACAACAGTTGTTATGGTGTCAGTCTTGGTTTAATACAATACAACAACAGTTGTTATGGTGTCAGTCTTGGTTTAATACAATACAACAACAGTTGTTATGGTGTCAGTCTTGGTTTAATACAATACAACAACAGTTGTTATGGTGTCAGTCTTGGTTTAATACAATACAACAACAGTTGTTATGGTGTCAGTCTTGGGTTTAATACAATACAACAACAGTTGTTATGGTGTCAGTCTTGGTTTAATACAATACAACAACAGTTGTTATGGTGTCAGTCTTGGTTTAATACAATACAACAACAGTTGTTATGGTGTCAGTCTTGGTTTAATACAATACAACAACAGTTGTTATGGTGTCAGTCTTGGTTTAATACAATACAACAACAGTTGTTATGGTGTCAGTCTTGGTTTAATACAATACAACAACAGTTGTTATGGTGTCAGTCTTGGTTTAATACAATACAACAACAGTTGTTATGGTGTCAGTCTTGGTTTAATACAATACAACAACAGTTGTTATGGTGTCAGTCTTGGTTTAATACAATACAACAACAGTTGTTATGGTGTCAGTCTTGGTTTAATACAATACAACAACAGTTGTTATGGTGTCAGTCTTGGTTTAATACAATACAACAACAGTTGTTATGGTGTCAGTCTTGGTTTAATACAATACAACAACAGTTGTTATGGTGTCAGTCTTGGTTTAATACAATACAACAACAGTTGTTATGGTGTCAGTCTTGGTTTAATACAATACAACAACAGTTGTTATGGTGTCAGTCTTGGTTTAATACAATACAACAACAGTTGTTATGGTGTCAGTCTTGGGTTAATACAATACAACAACAGTTGTTATGGTGTCAGTCTTGGTTTAATACAATACAACAACAGTTGTTATGGTGTCAGTCTTGGTTTAATACAATACAACAACAGTTGTTATGGTGTCAGTCTTGGTTTAATACAATACAACAACAGTTGTTATGGTGTCAGTCTTGGTTTAATACAATACAACAACAGTTGTTATGGTGTCAGTCTTGGTTTAATACAATACAACAACAGTTGTTATGGTGTCAGTCTTGGTTTAATACAATACAACAACAGTTGTTATGGTGTCAGTCTTGGTTTAATACAATACAACAACAGTTGTTATGGTGTCAGTCTTGGTTTAATACAATACAACAACAGTTGTTATGGTGTCAGTCTTGGTTTAATACAATACAACAACAGTTGTTATGGTGTCAGTCTTGGTTTAATACAATACAACAACAGTTGTTATGGTGTCAGTCTTGGTTTAATACAATACAACAACAGTTGTTATGGTGTCAGTCTTGGTTTAATACAATACAACAACAGTTGTTATGGTGTCAGTCTTGGTTTAATACAATACAACAACAGTTGTTATGGTGTCAGTCTTGGTTTAATACAATACAACAACAGTTGTTATGGTGTCAGTCTTGGTTTAATACAATACAACAACAGTTGTTATGGTGTCAGTCTTGGTTTAATACAATACAACAACAGTTGTTATGGTGTCAGTCTTGGTTAATACAATACAACAACAGTTGTTATGGTGTCAGTCTTGGTTTAATACAATACAACAACAGTTGTTATGGTGTCAGTCTTGGTTTAATACAATACAACAACAGTTGTTATGGTGTCAGTCTTGGTTTAATACAATACAACAACAGTTGTTATGGTGTCAGTCTTGGTTTAATACAATACAACAACAGTTGTTATGGTGTCAGTCTTGGTTTAATACAATACAACAACAGTTGTTATGGTGTCAGTCTTGGTTTAATACAATACAACAACAGTTGTTATGGTGTCAGTCTTGGTTTAATACAATACAACAACAGTTGTTATGGTGTCAGTCTTGGTTTAATACAATACAACAACAGTTGTTATGGTGTCAGTCTTGGGTTAATACAATACAACAACAGTTGTTATGGTGTCAGTCTTGGTTTAATACAATACAACAACAGTTGTTATGGTGTCAGTCTTGGTTTAATACAATACAACAACAGTTGTTATGGTGTCAGTCTTGGTTTAATACAATACAACAACAGTTGTTATGGTGTCAGTCTTGGTTTAATACAATACAACAACAGTTGTTATGGTGTCAGTCTTGGTTTAATACAATACAACAACAGTTGTTATGGTGTCAGTCTTGGTTTAATACAATACAACAACAGTTGTTATGGTGTCAGTCTTGGTTTAATACAATACAACAACAGTTGTTATGGTGTCAGTCTTGGTTTAATACAATACAACAACAGTTGTTATGGTGTCAGTCTTGGTTTAATACAATACAACAACAGTTGTTATGGTGTCAGTCTTGGTTTAATACAATACAACAACAGTTGTTATGGTGTCAGTCTTGGTTTAATACAATACAACAACAGTTGTTATGGTGTCAGTCTTGGTTTAATACAATACAACAACAGTTGTTATGGTGTCAGTCTTGGTTTAATACAATACAACAACAGTTGTTATGGTGTCAGTCTTGGGTTAATACAATACAACAACAGTTGTTATGGTGTCAGTCTTGGTTTAATACAATACAACAACAGTTGTTATGGTGTCAGTCTTGGTTTAATACAATACAACAACAGTTGTTATGGTGTCAGTCTTGGTTTAATACAATACAACAACAGTTGTTATGGTGTCAGTCTTGGTTTAATACAATACAACAACAGTTGTTATGGTGTCAGTCTTGGTTTAATACAATACAACAACAGTTGTTATGGTGTCAGTCTTGGTTTAATACAATACAACAACAGTTGTTATGGTGTCAGTCTTGGTTTAATACAATACAACAACAGTTGTTATGGTGTCAGTCTTGGTTTAATACAATACAACAACAGTTGTTATGGTGTCAGTCTTGGTTTAATACAATACAACAACAGTTGTTATGGTGTCAGTCTTGGTTTAATACAATACAACAACAGTTGTTATGGTGTCAGTCTTGGGTTAATACAATACAACAACAGTTGTTATGGTGTCAGTCTTGGTTTAATACAATACAACAACAGTTGTTATGGTGTCAGTCTTGGTTTAATACAATACAACAACAGTTGTTATGGTGTCAGTCTTGGTTTAATACAATACAACAACAGTTGTTATGGTGTCAGTCTTGGTTTAATACAATACAACAACAGTTGTTATGGTGTCAGTCTTGGTTTAATACAATACAACAACAGTTGTTATGTGTCAGTCTTGGTTTAATACAATACAACAACAGTTGTTATGGTGTCAGTCTTGGTTTAATACAATACAACAACAGTTGTTATGGTGTCAGTCTTGGTTTAATACAATACAACAACAGTTGTTATGGTGTCAGTCTTGGTTTAATACAATACAACAACAGTTGTTATGGTGTCAGTCTTGGTTTAATACAATACAACAACAGTTGTTATGGTGTCAGTCTTGGTTTAATACAATACAACAACAGTTGTTATGGTGTCAGTCTTGGTTTAATACAATACAACAACAGTTGTTATGGTGTCAGTCTTGGTTTAATACAATACAACAACAGTTGTTATGGTGTCAGTCTTGGTTTAATACAATACAACAACAGTTGTTATGGTGTCAGTCTTGGTTTAATACAATACAACAACAGTTGTTATGGTGTCAGTCTTGGTTTAATACAATACAACAACAGTTGTTATGGTGTCAGTCTTGGTTTAATACAATACAACAACAGTTGTTATGGTGTCAGTCTTGGTTTAATACAATACAACAACAGTTGTTATGGTGTCAGTCTTGGTTTAATACAATACAACAACAGTTGTTATGGTGTCAGTCTTGGTTTAATACAATACAACAACAGTTGTTATGGTGTCAGTCTTGGTTTAATACAATACAACAACAGTTGTTATGGTGTCAGTCTTGGTTTAATACAATACAACAACAGTTGTTATGGTGTCAGTCTTGGGTTAATACAATACAACAACAGTTGTTATGGTGTCAGTCTTGGTTTAATACAATACAACAACAGTTGTTATGGTGTCAGTCTTGGTTTAATACAATACAACAACAGTTGTTATGGTGTCAGTCTTGGTTTAATACAATACAACAACAGTTGT